>VRLP01002496.1:0-86745 GCA_009660295.1 Lophius piscatorius
GCAGAATCTATAACCTTAATTAACATTGTTGGTTTTTTGGTAAGGCTTTTATATAGTTATTATTTTATTTTTTATTGATGCTTTTATCTGCTTTTACTTTGTAGCACTTTGAGATTTGATCCAAATGTAAAGTGCATTATAAATTAAATGTATTATTATTATTTATTAAGTAAAATTACAACATCAGTCAAATCGAACTTTATCAGCCAAATAAACGCAAGACATGACACAAACAAACCTCACAAACAAACATCAAACAAACATCCAAACATACATTCATGCTCAATAAATTGTTGACATATATGCATAAAGTAGATTCAACAAAATGTTTTAGGGGACTAAAGACTAGAGGAATCTGCACATCCTGTTTATTCTCATATAAAGGGGATTTTAAGGTAATTTATAATTCTGTCCATAAGGTGGCGCCACTAGCCAAAAGAAAATGATCAGCATTTGGAATTCGCTCTTTGCTCAGGAGTAAATATTCTACAAAAAAAGAATATCTCAATGAAAGGAAAAAGATTTTTCTTTCAAGTATTTTCTTTTACTACCTTTTTTAAATAAAAACAAAAATCACAGATCTTCTCTTTTTCGTTACTCTTTGTTTTCTTTATTTTGCACATGTCTGAACAGCAAAACCTTCAGCAGCTCCTTTTAAAGCCGGTTAATAAATCACCTACACTATGTTTAGAGTAAAATTCAAACATATGTGAAATAAATTTGTGTGGATTTACATGAATTATTCTTCAGCGACGATAAAACATCTCATCCTGGTCATCGCTGCTGCAAGAGGAGGACCGGCCTCCATGGACCAGACGGATGCAGCAAACATCCCTCAGCCTCCTTCACTGCTTCGCTCCACGCTGCGTGTTTCATGTTGCATTTTTGTTTTAACCTTGACTCAAGGGTTCATGTTGTTTATATGTTGCAGCCAAAGCGCCGGGGAAAATCAATTTTTCAAGAATCAAATCGTTTCCTGGGATCTTTCTTCCGGGCACAATGTACCAGCAGGGACGTCATATGAGCGGTGATGAATCGGATGCAGATCATGGGATCCATAGCAGCCTGAGGGGAAGTCTTTGTATCCATGAGGACTGGAAAAAGGGACATGGTTTTGGATTCCCTTAATCTTTCGCTCGGGGCCTTGAGGTCCCAAAGATGGGTTTGGGATTTTCCAGCATCACTGCGTTGCTTATCAGTGAGAATGAGGAAAACTACTCGTCATCATTGCCGGCAATCATTACCTGCATTGGTCCACCTTTGACCTGAGAAGGGTAGCATTTTGGTTTTACGTAAAACCGGTAACAACTTGCCTGGTTTCATGTGTCAGCTACCTTATCACAATAAACAAACAAACAAACAAACAAAAAGCGTATCTGGAGACTTTAATGCTTTTGGCTGCGGTTGATCACCAGCCATCTGTGATTAATGTCTCCTCATCTGTGTGCTCTTTGGGTGTGACATCATCGACTCAGAGTGCAGTCAGGAGAAGACAGGATGCCAGACATTCCTCGAATACTCCACACAGGATCTCGCTCCTGCTTGTGAACACAACCTCCTGTGAGTGGAAAAGTACCGGCTCCGTTTTAGACGGACGAGGCTGTGGGAGAAGATTTGCTTCTGAGCAGGGTTCAAAGTGCGTTTTTTTTTTTTTTTTAATGATAAGGAGCAATAATACGTCTTTTCTACGCCCTTATCGGATTTATCAAAAGTCGCAAAAGGGCACACATTCTTTTACGCAAGTAGAAATGCAGTTAGACTGTTAAAAAAAAAAAATAATAAAGTTTCTATTCAACTAATCTACTGAAGTAAAAGTGAAAAGTTAAAGTTGTGAAATGTTCTCAGAGTAGCTCCTCTTACCAGAAAACGGATATTAATCAAATGGATGAGAGACTTTTTATCAGCTTCTAACTGCTGTAGCTCAGCAAGTAGAGTGATGTCACCGAATCATAAGGTTGGCGGTTTGACTCCCAGAGTCCTTGAGGACGACCCTGAACACCAGTTTTCTTCCTCGGCGGGAATCCCACTGCTCCTCAGAGACGGGTCAAATGCCCAGAACCAACTCCACAGTCATTCTACTGTTCTGTGTAAAGAAAGGGAGGATTAAGAATTATGATAATACTGGCATAGAATGCATTTGCTGTGAAAAGAACGTTATGTAAGGACAGAAAAGCAAAGTCGATAGAAAATCAGTGACCTCACGCTTTTCCTTCTCTGTTGAGCTTCGTTTGTTTCTTGAACACAGTTGGGGGATTGTGTTTCCGATGTATTATTGTTCTAATCCAAACAGATGTATGCTGTGTATGTCCCCGAAAAGTCCCCAATACCCTGCGTCGTACAATCCCCTGATTGAACTCCTCAAACAAAATGTAAAGTAATGTTCACAGTATTTTTCTTTTCTTTTTTTTTAAAAAAAGCTCCCCAAACTTATTGAAATATAAATACTATAAGATTACAATATAATACAGGAGATAGATCTCCTCGGGTTGATTCATAGGCACCAAATTTGGACTAAATCGGATCAAGGGTCTAGAAATTATGGCCCAAAAACTTTTGGAGGTAGAGCTCCCCCTAGTGTCAGAAATCTGGCACTAAAACCAATGAGGGCGTAAACTTTGAAAAGGATTCCTAAAACGGTATTTTAACCCCAGAGAGGGATTTTGTCTACAAATAACACCCACGTCCACTAGGGGGAGTGTGTCCGAAATATAAATTTAGATTGAAAAGATCTAATTTAATTGAAGGTTACCAAAGTTATCATAATCATCATCATCATCATCCTGCCACTAAGCATAAATGCATCCAAAGACACACACACAAACACACACACACACACACCCTGTAAAACACCACTATTCAGAGTTTTCATAATGTTTGAGGGAGTTTTGCTGAAGAACACGTCTTCACTTGTTCACTAATGGCGGGCAGAAGCGACCTCGCCTCCTTTCACATCGTGTCTTCACACGAAAACCTCGGATTTGACGCGGAACTGCCGCGTCTATAGAAGAATTGCTTTTAATTATTTTCTGTGGGAAGTTTTATGCACTTTAACCCTTTAATGTCCTCGCCAAGAAAAGAAAAGAATATGGAAAAATGTTTCCTTTGCCTATTTTATATCCTTGGCATTAATTCACGCATTCATTTAAGATGTTCGACACTCAAAATGTATAAATCCGATTTTAAAAAATGATTTCAGTCCATTTTAAATAGATCAGAACTTCGAGTAAAAGCATGTTTTAACCCTTTAAATGTCCTCAGCTAAGAAAAAAACAAACTGGAAAACCTAATTCTTTGTATATTTTATTTTTATATCTGTACTATAAATTCACCTTATAATGGAAATCGTCCTCAGTTGCCCTTTTGACTTGTGGTGTCCCCCTTGGCTCCACCCTCGGCCCTTTACTCTTTAGCATATACCTGCTGTCATGTAAATAAACAGGTCCAGTCACATATTTCAGTAGAAATAAGTGACTTAAAGGAGCTCAACCAAAGAGTTGAGCAGGACATTAACAGGTTTAACTGTTTTCAGTGTAGCACAAACACAGTTGGAGACTAATGTTGAACAAGTTCTACAGAGCGCCATGAATGACAGAATACACAGCCTCCGGGCCTGACAAAGTTTCTCCTCCATCATCCTCTGACATTCCAGGGAGGGTTGCTGAAGGAAGGGGAGACCTGCTGGGGGGGGTAAAAGCAACTTGTCTGCCGCCGTACGTAATGTCCTGACATTCCTCAAACAAAACAAGTCTTTCCTTATCGTCTTACGGATCTGACCGTATCCCACATCCTGACATGCAAACGCGGCCCATCTGACCTCTTTTTCAGGGCCGCTGCCAGAGCTTTTACTCTGGAATGCGGTAATTGAAAACTGGAGCGATGATAGCTGGAATGAAATTAAGTTAATCTATTCGGCAGGTCGAGGCAGGAGGAAGCTCCACGTCGGTTCTGTTTATGAGGTTTGGCATCAGGCCAAATCTGATGGTGATGGTGATGGTGATGGTGATGATTCAAAAACAAACAAGCCGATGCAAAGCTTCATCCAGGCGCCGTCAGAGCCGCCTTGTGGATAATCCTCTTAGGTCCACTGCAGGTGACGGTTCTGCTGTGACATCAATGTGTGGACTAAATCATCTCACTCGGCGTATTGTGTGCGTTGGTGAGAATGACGCGTGTGTCAGAGAGACTTAATCCGCCTTCGAGGTAAGATGACGGGCTAGAGGTGCAAATGATGCTCCTGCACTCAGCCTGGCAGACACTTTCACACCGCGACCGCTCTCACACAGGAAGTCAGATTACATTTGTTGAATCCGCTTGTTTAAGTTTGCGTCTTAAAACACACAGTCGGGTTCCCATGTGAACCGGTGAGCAGGGCACTTCTGATTTGATGTTTGGTCTGTTTTCTTTTTTCGGTCGTGACAACAGATAAACAAAAAAGACATTTGGAAAGCAGCAAAAACACAAGATATGCTGATAAGAAACATTATAGACGTGTGTTAATAAACACATACAGTTCCACTGTTCATAGTTGAACAGTGTAAGGCTCTTTTTTTTCCAAATCCACCAATAATTCTCTTTTTACAGTGTGTTAAATCAAGTCAGATTTGAGCCTCGGTGCTCAAAGAATATTTTTTACACTTATATTTTTGGTTTACTGAAGGTAAAACCGTTTTTCAAAGCTGGAATTTCACTCTTTAACTTGTTTGGGGGTCTTATGATGCACTGCAAAAAAAAAAAAAAAAAAAAAAAACTGTTGATGATTCAGTTAAAAGAAATGACTTCAACTAGTAACTATAAGTTATATTTCATTTATTCGAGTCTAACTTAATAATCAAAAGCTGAAGTACTTCATTTAACTGAGTGTTACCAGTTAAAGCATTTTTTTTACAGTGTAACCTGCTAGAGGATATTCACTGAGGTGTTATAACAACATCTCGTCACTTAGTCAGCAGGTACAACATCCTGATCCTCGCCACGAAGCGTTTCAATAGACTCCATTGTGATTCATCGAACTAATTACATTTCCTACGGTCGAAACGGAAAAGAACTACCCTAAAAAAAACAGAAGGTCCTAGGTTCAAACCCCAGACTACCTCTCCAGTCTACATGTCTGAAGGTTCTTGAGCAGGACCCTGAAGGCCGACTTGCTTCATGGGGGGTTTCCCACTGCTCCTCACGAGTTGGTGAAATGCAGAGAGCTTATTTTTTTGTAATAGCGATAATAAGAAGTTTTTATAGTAATTATTATTAATTTAGCTAAGAGGCAATATC
Source organism: Lophius piscatorius (assembly GCA_009660295.1). Classification (NCBI taxonomy): domain Eukaryota; kingdom Metazoa; phylum Chordata; class Actinopteri; order Lophiiformes; family Lophiidae; genus Lophius; species Lophius piscatorius. The sequence goes on from VRLP01002496.1 coordinate 5,269, forward strand.
GAATGTTTTTGGGTTATGACTAAAGCGAACCCACGCAGCCACAGGTCCATGTAAACAAAACAGTGGAAGCCCTCAGATGGGCGTTTTAAACCATAAACGACTACCTCTGCGGCGCCATTGCTGACCGCCACTCCAACATGACACCAACTTCTTGACTAAAGGAGCAAAACAGGAAAAAAAAACAAGAAAAAAAAAACTCCCTGCCTCCAGAACAAATTGGTAGCATGTGGCCGCATGTGTGCAGACAGGACGGCCCGCGGACATCAAATTGAGCATAATGTGTTCCAATTACTTTTAATCCAGTTTGATTTAGTGGCGCCGATAAAGGCTGGTACATTTTAAAATAAGTATAGTCATTCAAAAAAACAAAACAACACATGAGTGAAATTTTAAGACACGGGGACGATGTGCATTAAAATAGACCAAATTAGAACATAAGAATTTCAAGGAGGTTTAGAGTCTGACTTTTCAGCGAGGAAGACGAAGGAGGACACGGAGAGACGCGCCGGCTGACTTCTTAGAGCATGTACTGCTGACTTCAGAGAAACAGGTTGAGTCGACATGGACTCCTGGAGGTTATTCATGAGTCACATCTCATTTGGGGAGTTCAGATTGTACAAACAAAGCCTGGAGAGTTCACATCCTCCCAGTGTGAGATCATCTTTGACCCCAGATGTATTCCAAACGTACAGTATTTAAGTCAAGTACATGAAACTCCATTTCCTGTTTTCTTAATCCTTTGAATGTCCTCGCTAAGAAAAAAAGAAAAAAAAGGATTATTTTTTTGCATATTTTATTTTTATTATTTTATTATTCATTTTCGGGGAATTTATTCATTTAATATCATACTTACCCTAAATTTACTTCGAACATGAAAATAACTATTGTTTTTGAACGGAAAGAAATATATATAATCAGACAGATAAAGTTATTTCAGGATGAAATTTTGTGTTTCATTGGAAATAGTCACTTTTATTTAAAATAGCTCAACCTGTTGGTGAAACTTTTTTTTTTTATGAAAACGATTAGGCCCTCAATATTAAATAATTCTGTTTTGTAACTCCTAAAATGCTTTAAATTGCCCAAACTTTCTTAATAGCCATGGCTAATTCCTCCTCTGTGTCCCCTTTGACCTGTGGTGTCCACCAGGGTCCCATCCTTGGCCCCTTTCTCTTTAACACATACATGCTGACACCGGGTTATACTATAAGACCCGCCTACATATTTCAATAACAAATTGAGAGTCAAAATGTGCTCAACCAAACGGTTGAGGAGGACATTTCTGATGTGGGATGGTCATGAAATGAAACGACTCCCGCATGTTTGGTCCCAACTGTAAATGAAACGGAGAAGAGGCATCTTCTCCCGTTACGGCAGCCATGACTCCGTCAGCGGTGTGTTCTTTCAAAATGACTTTGAGGCAGAGTTGGAACCCTGCTGCTAAACAGAGCAGCCGATTGACAGCATAGCGAAACTGCAGGATGACGTAACGGTTACTTCTGCCGGACTTGATGAATCCCAGCTGGAGTTTTATGGCACGATAAGAAAAAGAGTCAAGATAACACAGTCCTTCTCTCAGGATCCTGCCTTGTTGTTGTAGCACTCTGGCATTGTCTCACACCTCATTTAGATTGCCTCACACACATTCAACCCCCCCCCCCACCAGGTCTTTTTAATATGTCTGACCCGGTAATTGACTCGGGGCTTTTTTCCCTCTTCGAAGGCGGTATCGACGGATTGTTAAAGAGGCCTAACGACTTTCACACACTCACGCAGACGCCACAAACAAACACTCGGGCCTAGCCTCCCTCCACACAACAGGGAATCTGAAGACACAAAAGGGGGGGAGGGCTGGTTTTTGGGGGAGCGTGGGGGGTGGGTGGGTCGCACATATGTCACCAAGAACCGCAGCTTGTCCGAAGGAGCTGGTGAGGTAATGAATGAGCCTTTCATGGCGGAGGCTTCAGCTCGACTGGCCACTTCTCTCTGACGTCACAGTTTCTTTACCGTCAGATTTATTAAAAAATAAATCAGTTAGTCAGAAACCAGCGATTTAAAACTGAAGGGTTTTCTCGCCCTGATCATTCACTAGACGCGGGATTGTTTTGTGGTGGTGACGGCCTATAGGGCACCGTCGTTATCACCTCTGGAGGAAGTCTCTTCTCCTTTTTCTCACACCCCGCTGAGGGTCACAGCCAATGTTTTGGCTCATTTGCAACCCAAACATAACCCCTTCCCTTTCTCTCCGTCTCCACCTCCTCATCGGTGTGGGAGACGGGGGACACAACGCCGGTGCTTGACTGAGCCCTGAATGTTCTTTAGTTGTCACACTTTTCCCAAACGCCTTGCAGCTGCTCCCATTGTGGCGGCAAAGAGGGGGGTTCTGCAGCCCCCCTGTTGTTGGCAGGGTCTCAGAAAGGTTCACGGCGAGGGAGCGTGGCCAGAACAATTGCCATGGCCATGACACCAAGCCCGTTGTCTGTGGTCAGAATACTTATGCAGATGTATGATGGGATTCCGTTGCATGTGAGCGGATGTTCACACACGTATTTATATCCCAGTAATATATTATATATATATATATTATATATTATGGAATCTTCAATGCCGCCGCCGCAGTTCCTTCTTGTTAGTTTGATAACTCAAAAAATATTTGATAGATCATTATACAATTTTAGGCCCACATAGACCTTAGTGTGAGGAAGAACTGGAGGGATTCTGGGAAAGGTCGGTTTTATATTTCCGACACTAGGGGAGCTTTAACTCCCAAATTGTCAGGCCATATTTTCCGATTTTGTCAGAATTTGTAGCATTTGAATAGATTTGAGCAAATCTTTCTTGCGTTCATTGTTTACACTCTGATAGATCATATTTTATTCACTAGGTGGCGCTATTTATGAAGAGCACAGCTTTTTGGACATAACTTCTTAATCCTTGGTACGATTAAGTCCAAGGATTAAGTCCTATTTTACTCAGTAGGGGGAGCTTTTTTCGATTTTCGATTTTATACCCAAATTGACATGAGTGCGAGGAAGAACTGGATGGATTTTGGGACAGATCGGTTGTAAATTTCCAATACTATGGGAAGCTTTATATCAAAACATTTACGGGCCATAATTTCTCAACCGTCTCATCCTATTTAGTCCAAACATGCTGCAGATGAATCGACTCGGGAAGATCTATCTTGAATACATGGTTCACTTTCAGACTTTACCCACTAGGGGGAGCTTTTTAAAAAAAACAACAACAACACTGTTTTACGGACATAACTCAAATACTCTTTCATGGATCGTTTTCAAACTTGACATTTAATAAGTCATAGTGTGAGGAAGAACTGGATTGGTTTTGTGAAATGTGGGTTGGTTATTTCTGACACTAGGGGGAGCTTTGGTGCATATGAATGGACTCAAGGTAGATATATCATGATTATATCATATTTCACTCTAACACTTCATATTTTATTAACTAGGTTCAGTTTATGTATTTTTTTTAAGAAAAAAGCCGTGGCCAGAACTTCAAATTTAATTCCGGAAGTTCCATCAGGGGGATTGCTTGAACCACCCGGGGAATCGAGGACTTTTTGGGGATATTCCCTAGCTCTCAGGCACGAGTGCGTGGGTCGAGTTTTGACATGATTTGACATTCTCTGCTTTGATGAGGTAGAAGACGTCTTTCCTTCTCAGACTTGTAAAAAGAGCCTTCACACCTCCACCTCCTTTTTTTATTTTTATCATTATGCCACGTCTGTGTTTCAAAGTGTTGATCAGGGGGAAAAAACACTATCATGTCAATGTGGACTTATTCTAATTGGATATTATATCTAAATCCAAGAAAAACCAACAAGAACATGTTGAGATTATTTTTGAATCTGTATATTCAGCTTTAATGGTATATATTTTTTCTTATTTGAAAGTAGATACAAAGCCTTTTTTTTTTACATTTAAAGAGAAAAACTATTCAATTTCTATTCTATTTGCAATTCTACAACATATATCAACATTGTAACTTTGCCCATTAGAACAATGTTATATTAAAATATATTTGTTTTATATGCAATGGTTTCAAAATGTGGTCAGAAATACTTATGTGATCCAGGACAGGTTATTAAAGCATTAAGATTGATAGATTACGAAATCTAAGCTGAAAAATTGTTAAAAAGTTATTTAGTGTTATTTGTTTACGGGTGGAGAACTTATTTTTGGAGCAATGCATTTGTTTTAAAAACCGACTATGCGGAATAAAATTATCATTCGCTTATTTTTTTTTTTCACGCATTATTGGCCACAAGTAAGTAAATCTGTCTTGTGTCAGATATGAGATGAAAAGAAGAACTGGCACCAAGTTAAGTACAAAAGTCAAAGGAGTTTTATTCAGTATAAAAACAACATTCGAACAAACAAATGCAAAAATAGATACGAAATATATTACTTTAGTTCAATAAATATGTCAGGATGCAGCCACCGAGGACTACGTGTCCCCCATTTGAGTAGTTCCGGGGGGTTCTGTTCTGTCTCAGCGCTGCAGAACACAGTACAGAAACATGAGGTATTTAATGGTCCATTTCCCCAAAGCGTCAGGATCGTCAAGGATTAGCAATGTCTTTGAAAGGCAGGCGTTTGCATTTGATTAGGCAGCACATCAAACTCTCGCACTGGAGATCTCTGCTGAAAGGAGGGCGATACATTCATAGTTCGTCAGACGAGGGAGTAACGTCGGCGCCAGCTGACGGGATCTGACAACTTCCCTGAGACACAACCGTCAACCCTCTCTGTTGTGTTTGCTTTGAAAAAAGCAATGATTATCAAAAGCCGATGCCTTCATGGGGGGAAAAATAACATAAAAACAAAAAAAAAAAACTTTGAATAAAGATTATTCAGATACTTCTAGCTTCCTTTACGGGGAAAAAAAACCCAAAACACTTTCATCTGGCATGTCCAAAGTCATCTAGGATTATAACGGCGGGCCACTATCACATTTAGGAGGATATAACATGAATACTGCCTCGTGGTTGTCGTCGAATCTCATCGTCATCAACGTTTAACTCGCCGTCGGAATAAAAGTTCCGGCCCCTTAAACGCCGGTCTCTCATTGAGTCTAGTGATACCAGCATCACCATTCAATGAACTGCGACTCATCGCAGAGTCACTAGAAAGTCAAAGTTTCCAAACAAAGTCCAAGCGCGTCACGCCTTTCTCAGCAGCTGGGAGAGGTGGTGATGGGACTGTGCAGGAATGAGAGCTGACCGGCAGAGGCGTGTACAGGTATGGAAACGGGGAAATTGAAAACCGTGCTGTTGTTGCCGATGGCCGGGCTCCCGGCCTCCGAGGAACACGTGGACGATGCCAGGACTTGCGACTCGAACTGGAGGAGCTGTCCCATGAAGCTGAAGTTGGGGGAGATGATGCTGCGGCGCTGCTTGACAAACTCAAAGGCCTCGTCTAGCTTCACGCGGTTGGTTCGCATGAGGTAGGCCAGGCAAATGGTGGCGGAGCGAGAGATGCCTGCTTGACAGTGGACGAAAACACGGCCTCCTTTATTCCTCACCGAGTCTGTAGGGGACAGAGAAGAGAAAGTAGCATGAGTAACCTGTGGGGCATCTACCAGGTGGGGGTTTAAACGCCCCCCCTCCTCACAGGAAGGAGAAACACATGTGTCTTTGCATGACAGTCAGTTGCTATTTAAATTCAACAGCGCTCGTTAAAAACAACACAGGAACAGAGTTAATAGTGGAGTGGGGTGTGTGCCTGTGGGGGTTATTCCCCGAGGAGGCAGTCTGAATGGACAAAAGACGGGGAGCAGACTCCTGCTGGGGGTTATTGATCTGGGAGGAAGGCCGACAGTGAGTGAGGAGATGGTGTCTTTTGTTCAGACGGAACAAAGAGTCGCACGGCGAGACCCATTCAAGACCGACCGGCCTATCCATTGCACAACTAGTTTCGGGGGGCTGCTTGCTCGCATTCATTAAAAGGGGGCATCTTTTCCACGCCTCAGAGGGGGGCGATGATGTCACCACCACTATTGTGGCAGAGTGTGGAGCCAGCTGGTGGGTTTTGGAGGGAAATTTTAAATCCTTAAGGGGGTTGGGTTGTTTGTATTGCTCGACCAATGGGCTCAGCGGGTACCAGCTGTGACAGCCTCTCACATTTGATGGTTGAGGGGGGGTTAAAAATAAATACAGATTGGTGGTTTAACTCACCGATAAAGTCGATTGCCTCGTTGAACCAGGAGCTGATGTCGGCTTTGTGGTTATCCTCAACTGGGATGCTCTTGTAGAGGAAGGAATCCTCAAAATGATTGGGGCAGTTGGCGGAGACGTTGATTAGAGCGGTGATGCCGAGCATGTCCAGCATGTCTTTTCTGGAGGCATGGTAGGCACTGCCCAAGTACAGGAAAGGCAAAATCTCCACAGGACCACCCTGAATAGAAAAAGGGAAGCATCATTTAGTCAACTCTGACGGGAGCGCGGCAAGAAGTGAGAAACAATGTCAACAGAAGAGCAGAAACAAACCTGGTCGTAGAGCGGAGTGTTGCATGGACTGCAGCTCTGGTTCCCACTTTCTGGATGGCTGGAGCTCAGGGGCAAACTGAGTCCTTGTGGAGGGGAGAGTTTGGTGCACATATCTGGATAATCTTTGGAGAACGTGTCAAAACCGCCTAAAATGGGAGAAATAAAAGCATGACATGGTCAGATTACATGACAGCGGGGACAGATCCACGTTTATATGTGGCTCTCCATAAAGGTGACAACTGCTCAAAGGGCTATTTTGGAACATTGTTTACTCCAGGCCAGCTGGTACGGTGACAGCTGTAATCCACATTTGTTGGCCCCTCAGTGAGGATTCGGTTTGGGATCGGTTTATTTATTCATTTAAAAAAATAAATAAAAAAGTCGGTTCTTACCTTTGAGGATCAACACCCTGACTCCACAGGGGTCGCGACACAGAGCCGTAACAGCCAGCATCAGAGTCCCATCTTTCTTCGCCTGGGATAAGTCCAAACTGCGGTCGTCCAGCAGAACCACTGACTGGTAGACCCCGGACAGGAGCCGGTTCCTGGTGTCCTCATTCGGGACGATGTGCTCGAGTCCCAGACCTCCTCTGGCTCTCCTGCGCACTATGGTGCTGAAGCGCACGTTCGTGGAGCCCGATATGTGCGACGAGTTGAAGGACAGGAAGGAGCGGCAGTCCAGCACGAGGCAGCCCGGGACACTGTCCTCCATCTGACCGCGGAGGGACGCACAGTCGATGGTGGGGATGTCCATGATGACCATAGTAGGGCGGCGAGCTAGATACGATAAATCCAAATACATAAAGGTCGGACCGGAAATTGAAGCTGAAGTTATCGCGAAAAAAGTTTCAAAAGTGTAAAAATTGAAGTCCTTTGTTGCGGTTCGCTGGCTTGGAGAGGAAAGACACACAAGAAAAAAAGTTTTGAGACTCAAAAAGTTGGTCCCTTTCCTCTTGGTTTGTGGAGGTTCGTCGTCGAAGCTTCCAATGGTTCACAGAGTTGTTCTGGCTTCGAGCTGTTCGAGTGGCCCTTATATGCGGCTCGTGCTTGTGAATGAGAGGCTTTGACGTCATAGGCCCGACCCTCTTGGCGTCCTGCCAGCGCTGCGGACGTCACTCACTCCCATCCCCTCCCCCCACCGCTGTAACACTGGGACAAGCGCATGCGGGACATTTCTGTACAGGCACACGGTACGTAGACGAACAAATTGCATCTAGATCGATAGATAGACCTTTAGTTAATGCATTTTATGTATTCATTTAATCCAGAAAAATAAATAAAAATGACGAAGGGAAGAAATTATATTTAAAAAAAAATAAATGTAACTACCACCCAATTTCTGTTTATGAAGTGTAAATACACAAACATATATACACACACACACACACACACATGTATGCAGACATATATACACACTCAAACTGTGAACTCTATAAGTTGTTTAATTCAGAATATGTACTTATACTCAGCTTTTCTCATTTATATGTGTTGGCTTTTTAAACTTGGCTCCCTTTAGCAGGTGTTACATAAAATCTCAACTTGCTAGACTGGCCAAACATGATTGATTTTATGTGACAGTTTTGAATTGCTAATTACACAATCAAAACAGCGCATTAAGTTTGTCCTAGATTTGCTCATTAATGCTAGAATAAACACAGTTAAGTAAATGCAAATGAATAGGATTTGTTCAATTTATGTTGCAGAGTTTAGTAAGCTGGACACTCATAATCAATGTTTAACCGATAAGGCTGCAGCTTTGCACGTAGGCTTGTTTGGTGGGAATTGTTGACATATCTGGATTAAGTCAATTTAACAACTGATTGTTGCATGCACATATTGGAAAAAAAACATATACATGTCATGATGAAGACTGCAAATAAAGGTGTACACATATAAAATAAAAGCTGTTAAAACAATTTAAATTAAGCCGTTAATGCAAGATAAACATAAGGGAATGTCTAAATCCTAACAACTTAAAGGATAGAATAGAGTGGAATTTCAAACACAACAAAGTTTAACAGTGTCCTGTTGAACTAAAGGAGGCTAATTGTTGCTGTTTTATAAACATTCCTTCAATAAATCCCGGTAATCCAAAATAAAAATTATTGTGGGAACTACATGCGTGTCTGCAAACAAAAAAGAATTTGCCAAATTTTTCCATGATGGTAGTTTTTATGATTTCTCTATTTTGCCTCTTCAGCTGAGAGTTGACAAATAACAAGATAATCAGTAAATATCTGCCACGGGGGGCCATAAAAGTTTATTCTTTGTTTTTATTAGTCAGAGGTACATAGTGCTCAATGCCCCGAAAGCAAAGGCGAACCATAAAAGTTAATCACTGTATAGAAATCTGAAGTCCAGTAAATTTCCACATGCTGAGAAACAAAACACAGGACTACCAGTAAGACGGCAGCAGATGGAGATCTCTCAACCTGTCACTTCTCTTTCATCTGTGACCTAATTTAAACAGATGGGTGAGGACTGCCCCCCTCCCGCAAATTAGAGAACATTTAAGAAAAAAAAAGGCAAACGTGATTGCAATCACTCTGGGAAATCCATCGCCATCAGTTGGTGTGCTTTGCTGACTCAGAGAGGACGCAACTGCCGTCTCACAATCAGGAAGCAGCAGTTTTTTTTATTGACAGACAAAAGAAATAAACATTGACAGGAGATTGTGTTGAAATCGCTCACAGAGAGACACGTCGGGGCTGTTTTGTTGCGAAACAAGTGTTTACACCGAGGAGCGTTGAAACGGGTAACGCCGGGACATCACCTCCGATGCAAATTCCCACGTCCCTAGTTTCAGGTTTGTTTAGTTGCCTTTAGCATTCCACGTTCTGTATTTGCATTGACGTCTCCAGATAATGCTGCATGTGCTAACAGTTTTACACATCAAAAGATGAGGCCGGCCTCCACGCCATGAGCTATGACATCATTCTCACTTGGCTGTACCCCGAAGAAGTGGGGGGGTGACTTTCAGCCCGTTCAATCCACATCCATTCAGTCTGTACCTTCTGTTTTGTTTTATGCAAAGGGAGAGGAAATGTGTTACGTCTGAAGAAAAGAAAAAGAACAGAGAGGGGAGGGAGAGCCTGCAGGGGCATAAAGTTAACCAATCACAACAGAGTGCAAAAAAAAAAGTGGAACCTCACACTCCTGAGAGATGAGTCAACTGTGAGGCTGCGGCCACAGAGCACAAATGTTACACGCTTCACGGAGGGGGAGGGCCTGAAAACAGTTTGTACCAAAACATTATGTTCTCACTGTAAATGCGTCTCTCTTCCGGTCATATTGGAAGTTATGAACTGTAGCTGTGAAACACCAGAAGAAGGGGCGAGCAAAGACAAACTGTGCACATGAAGCAATTCTGCATTCCCAGTAGAGAATGTTCACACTTTTTCCCAAGAGATGTCCACTTTTTTACCCTTTCTTCACAGCAGCATCACCGTTCCCTGTGGGACTGGTGCTTCCCAACATGTGTGAGAAAGAAGTTCAACTGGCAAAATCGCTTTTTCTCTCTATGATAATAAGCCAAAATATGAGTTTCAGCCTACATTTGAGCTCTTCGGTCTTAAAATCGAGCATCAAGCGTTGCCATGTTTTGGATTCCCATAATTATGGCCCACAACCCACGGCTCTCATGCAGAAAGGGAAGCGAAACCGGGGATGACAGAGAGGCTTTTCCTGCGGTCCAGCTCTGCAGTCATGCTAGCCTCTTTACTGTCATTGTCACTACGGGCAACAGCTGAACCATCATTGGGAAAAACACAGGGTTTGTCCTGACTCGGAGAATCAGAGAATTCTCCTACAACTTGCGGCAAAAGTGTTTCATTTCATGGGTCAAAAAGAGAGTCAAAAAAAATAAAAAAGGAACCGTTGGATTTTTCTTTGTATTAAACATGACCTAAAATAACTGCACCACTAGTATTACTGGTATAACGGTTCTCGCCATTTCTCACTAGGACAAAAATGATCTTATAGATAACTTTCCAGATGACCTTTGAACATGCAACAGTGTCATGAAACACGAGTTCATTATCATTGAAGTGTTTATAATTGAAGCTATATAAACTGTTTACGTTACATTGAATCACCTCTTGTTCCTGTTGTCAGAGGAGGAGAACAGTTTTAACCCATAAGAACCCAGACCAAGTTCCTCTTTAAGATGTCCTGCTCAACCGTTTGGTGCAGCAAATTTTGAGTCTCTACTGCTTATTGAAATATGTGACTGAGTCTGTTTATAATCAGACCCAGTGACAGGATGTATATGTTGAAGAGTAAGGGGCCAAGGATGGAGCCCTGGGGGACACCATAGGTCAAAGGGGCCACCGAGGAGGAGGCATTTAGCATGGCGACTGAGAGGGTCCTATTTTATAAGTGGGCTTTTTTTTGGCATGTTTAAGCATGTGAGGACTCTACTCTAATACGTGTCAAATCATTTTCTAAAAATGTTGAGCTCATCTAATTAAAACGGACTATTTTCCATGAAATACAAAATGTTATCGTGAAATAATTTTATAAATCAGATTTTTTTTTTTTTTTACATGTTTGAAAACATGCTTGACAAAAATCTTTTGACAGTTTATGGTCAATTTAAAGCTTCTGAGATATTATATTAATAAATGCCCCTAAATAAGCAAAATAAGATAAGCAATAATTTTTTTCTTGCTAAGGACATTAAAGGGTTAAAGGTAAACTATGTGGACAATCATTTTCAGGGTTTGGACCCTTTCAGATGCCACCATTTTTCTGTTCTCAGGATTTTTGTTTGGTATTTCAGAGGGCATGTATTTTCCCTATTTACCAAAAAATGGGACATGAGAAGAAAATGGAGCATCTTTGATACTAAGATGCCAGAATAAAAGCCTAACAAAATGAAATGATTGATTATCTTTTTTTTGGCTGTTGCCATTTTAATGAGTTTCGATGGGGACATTTTTGTCCATGAGTTGCTACGAGGAACCATTTTCTTTCCACAAATAATTATTGACATATGACAGGATCGGGGGGCTTTATCTCAGTCAGTGAAACCGTCATCCCTCAACTTGGAGGGCAAAGTTCAAGCTCAGCCCCTAATGCAACAAACCGTGGGACCTTGAGCAAGACCCTGAAACCTCAGCTTCACAGGCTCCGCCCACTGCTCCCTCAGGGATGGGTTAAATGAAGAGATAAATTTCATTACATTGTACTGTATGTATTTACTGTGTAACCTGATAAATAAAGGAATGGTTATTATTATTATTATTATTATTATTATCTGTAAAAACACTAAAACACACATCATTTACAAATGAATGGCAATTATATAATAATATATTACCAAAGCCAAAATGATTAAAATAAAACAACAGTTAAAAGACAGAAATGTCCCTGATGAAGCGCAGGGATAGGGGCACTTGTGTCACTTGAGGTTGTTCTGGGACAATAACCACCTGCATTAAAGTCTGTGTTATAAACTATGATGATATTAATAGTAATAATAATAACCATTATTTATTTACATAATGCTCATAGGTTGAATACAGAGAGGTTATTAATAAGAGTGCACAAAGTGGAAACAAAAATGAATACACATTTAAAGAAATAGATGTCAATTTAATAGATGTGTGTCATGTTTTATAGCCAGTTTGCCTTTAATTATTGAAGGATATGTACCGTAAGCGTCTAATTTGGTCATTTTATAACACATTAGGGTGCATTTGTAACATTTCTTATTCTGGTTTTCGTCTCTTTGTTTGTTTTTTGATGACAAATAAAAAGTATCGACGAGCCAACAGGTTATCCAGAGGGGTCATCGTGCTTACACACCACAGCTGTGTTGTAATGAAAGAGAAGATTTAACAACGTGCAAACTCTGGTGCAACTCTGCAGTACGTGACCTGTGTTTGAGGATCTTGTGAGAACGTTTGTGTTATGGGGTTACAAGGTGGTCATCCCTGTCTCAGATGCTCCATTGATTGGGTTCCCTGATTATACGAAACATGCCTTGCAACAGCTGGAAATGGATGATTAACCGTCTGTATAACACAATTTTTTTGAGGGTTTCACCCTCTCGTGAATACCAAAGTGGTGGGTGAATCATTGGTACGAGAATGTGTACAACATAGATTACCCCAGATTACACCATACAGTAGGGTAGCGTGTAGTCCCATAATTTTTGTTGTATTGTATAACCAACTGCAAGTGAATATATTTGAGTAGAACATATTGTCGTTATCTGATTTTCAACAGACCCTTAAAAGACTCAGACTCACGCTGTGTTGATACATCACGTCATGGCAAAAAAGATAAAAGGACACACAACCAGGTTTTCTTTTTTGTTTTCATTTTCTTAAGTGCCATATAGACTTCACCTTTTACATCTATTACTCATAACTATACCTTGACTAGTTCTGACAAAACGTGGTAGCAGGGTTGGGCATGTAGCGAGGAATAATCCATCAAGTATGTGAAATGGGTCAGAAAAAAGGTGATGAGTCAAGACACTCTCTGACTGTTTTAATCAATTACACAACAACCACTTCACAGACTACTATGAAACTGGGTGGAAAGGTGTGGCATGGGAAACTTATCAAACCTCTTTTAAAAAAATCTAACAAAACTGGATCCCAAAAAAATTACAGATGTATCCATTTCCTCATTTTGTTTAACATTGTAAATTAGGGCTTTTTGACTGTTTTGTGAATTTATCCTGATACAGGGTTTTTTTTTCTAAATGGATAATCAAAACCATTCAAACTCTGAAACATGACAGGAAAGGGGATTTGCAGACCCTTGGTAAAAATTTCCTAATACAACCATCAATAATCATCAGATAGATTGGTGTTATGCAGTGGTATATCGGTTTTACTGAGTGACCTTGTTCTCATAAAGATCATGCTTCCACTAAACATTCATAACTGTTCATTTGAAGACAAACGCATATTACAATATATAAGTTATTAATTTTCCCCCTCTGTATCAATTCTTGTCTTTCGCAAAAATGTGTAACATTTCATAACGATCTTGCTGTTATCACTATTTTAATATTTATGTTCCTGAGTTTTTGAATGTATATGGTGGAAAATTTTTAGTGATTAGAAAATGAATTGGATAGATAGAGAAAATAAAAACCCTACAATGCTTCTAATATTTATTTTGTTGCATTTTATAATTTGTTTAAAGATATATATTTTTATATAAAACGATGCACGACTTTGGGCGGAAGTAGAATCAGAGGGAACAGGAAGTATCTCTAAACCAATCATATTTTGCAAAGCGTCCTAAGCTGACGTCAGCCCGGTACCGATGAACAACCGGTAGCATTGTGAGGAGCCTTATGGTGGCCACTTGTCTGTAGCTTTTTCGACTTGTAACCTGTGAAACTTCCAAACATCATGCCTTTCGATGTCCGGAGGTGAGTGCAGGGCTTCCTTCAACTTGTGTCCAAGATATGAATGGTCGGGGGCGGGTTAACAGTATATGAGCTCTTGGTGAATTGACGGTTAGCAAAGCAAATTCTAAAATTAAGCGTGGCCGTGACTAGTGTGTTACAATGTGTAACGGTGCTGTTTCACGATGGTCATCAGGGGGGTACATTTCAATGCGTAGAGGGTCGTGTTGGGAGAGCCAATGGAGTGATGCTCATGAATACTCAAGAGAGTTTCGGGAAGGAATCCCTCTTGCGCATGCGCGGATTTCCAAATCCTGAATATTGGCAGAGGAGTCACAAATTTCAACACATTCCTTTCATAGCTGTGCGATTTGCTAAAGAAATAACTGACATGAGTTCATGGTTACACCTTAGTCACAAAAGTTCAAAAGGTCCCCAAGAAATACAAAAGTCACTATCCAAACAAATACACGGCAATCAGGGTATGCCTGAATAGTTGTGTTACAGATCAATTCAGCTAATCTATAAGTACGTGACCAGATACAGGCTACCAGTCACACCTGCAGGACCTTTGAAAGTGTCAATCAAGCACCCCTTAATCAAAATAAAGAACAGGATGTTTGCACTCACATATAATGATTACCTCATAACTTGGGTTGTAGCAAATCATGACTGCAACCCTATCAAATTCATATGCTTACAACCATATACTTATTTCTTCAATTTAAGATTTATGATAATCTGTTTAAAAACATTCTAAAGAAAGTGAGGCTGCAACTCATTATTGTTTCCATGATCAATATAATCTTCCACCACCATTTTTATGTGCCTGCAAAAGGAAGCGTATGGGGTAATGTTTTGCCTATTTTCCTCAAAACAGAACAGTCTGTCCACAACTGCTCCTAAAAAACTGATGGACCCTACTTAATTTTTTTTTGGACTTATGTAGGGGCCCTGACTTTAATAATTGGTGTCTTCAATTTGCTTATTCTTTAAATTTTCCAGAACATATGAACTTGTTTGTGTCAGGTTGCCCATTTTTACCCATGCTAGATCCTATGGTCTGACCACATCAGCACGGATAAATTTTTTCTAGTAGCAGAGTTATCTGTGACCAAGGACACCAATTTTCTAGTTTGATTATTAATGCACGCAGTTAGAACTGAGAATGCAAGATATTCAAATGTCGAGGATTATATTTAACCGGATCCAAACATAAACGGTATACGTCACATCACGTCAAAGAAAAACAGAAATTATCTGATTTGAGAAGCAATATCATGTTTATTTTTTTCAAAGTTCACAAAAAAAGTGAAAAAACAAACACTCAGAAGATGAACTTGTCAATCAATCAATCAATCAACCAATCAATCTTTATTTATATAGCGCCAATTCACAACAACAGTTGCCTCAAGGTGCTTTCCAGAAAGAGCAGGTCTAGACCAGACTCTTTATTTAATTGTCTACAGGACTCAACAAATTCCTCCTTGAACAAACACTTGGCAACAATGGCGAGAAAAAACTGCCCTTTAACAGGCAGAAACCTTGAGCAGCAAAGATATCAGCTATAATCCACTTTCTCCCACCGCTCCATGGTTGGGTCGCGGTAGCAGCAGGGATCCCAGGTTGATAATAACATTAATATTAATTTAACATATAGCAATAGCTTATGGGGAAATACTATACAATAATAATAATGATAACAACATTAATCATCATCATGAGCATCTTGTGATCAGTGGACATTGAGCAGGTCCACAGCAGGAGAATCAAAATAAATGCTGACCATTATTCTGGTGAAAAATTAACCGATCTGCTGACCTATCATTTAATCTATATAATTTAGATTTGGTTGATTTGGAAAAAATACTGAATAATTTGGTCGGATCGCACTAACTCTAGTACTAGGACTACTCCTGTCTTGCTCCAGCTTTTGGATTATGATATTTTCCTTCTTCTTTACTCAGTGACTGTAAACATTATGTTTTGAGTTTTTTTGTTTTGACATCGCCTCGTTGATTCATGTCGAAAATCATGGTTATTTGTAGACTTTGGTAAGACAAATGAGACGTCTCCCAAACTTTTTCTGGTCGTCATTGTGGTAAGTTATCTAACATACAGGGTCTGATGCAACTCTCCCTTGTGCCACTACACTACGTATGTCCTGTATGTGTTTGAGAAGCTTGTGAGTCTGTTTGTGTCATTAAGTCAATCAGCGGGCAATCCCGCTTCAGATGCTTCTCTTATTTTGGTGGCTTAATCATATGACACGTGTCTTGCTGTAATAACGCCGGCAGGTTCTTTTTGAGGTTATGCACACTCATAATTGCAAGAGGTTTAGTCAGCGAGTGAAAACATGTGACAATACTTGTTGCGGAAGATTACACCACACCCTTGGGTAGCATGTATTCCCAGAATTTATGTTAGATTATACAACAGCTATGAACCTCATTGTTATTATAAAGATACTTTATTCATCCCACAGGGGAAATTCCGGAATTCCAATTTATTCAATTCAATTATTTTGACTCCTGTTGAGTCGTGTGCTCTTCCCAATAGTTTTCAAAAATGTCCAAATCATAGAAATCTAATTGTATTCAATCTCTTCCTCCTTCCTACCTCTTTTTCTCTTCCTTATACCCTCCAGGACAGAGTAAGGTAGTTCGAAAAGGAGTCCTCAGATGTGGATAAACAAAACACAGACTAAATGTGATTAAACATTACTTGTGAACATTGGGAGTTACATTGTCAGTGTTGGTTGTTTAGCAGTGAAGACATCTCTCATGATCCCACGCTACCTAATATATATATATATATATATATATATATATATATAAAAAAGATAAACATGCATAACTTCTTCCTGTTTGAGCAATCCCCGTTTTAAAAGTACCAGTTGTTTTCGGAAATTCCTGAGCCACCTTTACAAATTGAAAAAAAGAAAAATATATTTGTATATGTAAATAAATAAACATAAAAATGTCTTTGCTTTTTTTTCAGTTTGTAAAGGAGGTTCAGTAATTTCCCCAAAACCGGAGGTACTTTTTGAACAGTGACTACTGAAACAGGAAGTGACAATGCATTTGTTTGGTCTATTATATTCATGAGCAAAAGATTTGACTTCTTATTCTGGCTCCCTATTGTAATACTTTATTTTAATATTTAATGGGCCGCTGTCTTAATCCCCACAAAGGAAGATTAGTCATTAGAGAAGCTCGAGATCATGAGAGAAATGACAGTTCCCGGAAATAAATCTAATAATAACAAATAAGATTGTGAATAGAATTATAGATGTACATATATAAATATACATACCAAAGTGGAGAAAACAAATATACACATACAAACATATATAGATTCAAGGTTATTAGGCCGGACAATTGTTTCTCTTTCTTTCTTTGATGTTACAAAGGAGAAATAGAAAGCACTCAATCTAAAAATAGTTTCCAGGTCAAAAGTCCCTACCTACTCTGATATAGATAAAAAAGTCCTTCTGAGTGACACTGATTCTGCATTAGGTCTGTGTTCCAGGTCGGCATCCAATTACATTATGAGTCATCCGGCCCTGTTTTTTGTTCTATTGTGATTGGACTCCTGTTTCTCATATTATTGGCAAGCTAAGAATAAAGACCCCATCTCACTATGTTGAAGAAAAGTTAACCAGAATCACTAAGGCAAGGCAAGTTTGTTTGTATAGAACTCAGCATCAGACGCCGGAGTAATTCAAAGTTCTTTACAGACAATGACGTTATTGAAAACAACATAGCCTTTGAGAAAAAGTCCAAGCTTAAATAACAATATTTATGAATAACAATTAGATATTGTCCTTCATAAATATAGGTAAAAAGGGGAGTGATATAAAATGGTGATAATAAAAGTAATTTCAGGCACAAGCAGTAAAATGTGAGCAAGCAGAATAAAGGAATAGAATTATGGGTTCAAGAGGAGTCACTGATGTGATCTTAAATAATATATGTATAATAAGGTTCTGAGCCCGGATTTTAAGGAACTAAAAGTTTAGGCAGACCTCAGGTATTCGTGGACCCTGTTCCGAAGTTTGGGTTGCCTCAGCTTGCCTGGTTAGAACTCTAGGGACCATGAGCAGACCGGACCCTGAGGACCTGAGGGGTCTGGGAGCGCCGTAAGGGACAAATAGATCTGTGATATAATTTGGTGCCAGACCATTAAGTGCCTGGTAGACCAGAAGTGTTAATTTATTTTGACTCACAGGAAGCCTGTGTAATGATTTAAGGACAGTTGTAATATGTACCACTTTCTTGTCGTTCGGTAGGACTGACTCGTTGGTTTTTGGGTCAGACCTGTGAAGACACTATTACGGCAGTCGCGACTGCTAAAAATAAAAGCTTAAACCTGTTGCATCTTGCAATGTTTTGTAATGCGGTAGAAGGCTGACTGTTAAAATTGAGATCAGAGTCTGTAACTACACCAAGAGTTCTAACTTCATTTGTAGGTTTCATTCGTACCCACACCTGCCTCAAAATTGAATCGGGTCCCACTCGGCCAAAGTTTCACCCCTTCTCAAAACACAAACCAAATCCATTCCTCCGGCCCCTGATGACGGAGGTAAATATAGATTAGTGGCGTAATGGAACATAGTTGAACCCTGATCCAGGCAGATCCCCACCTCATTAAGTTTTACTGAGTTTGCTTATTATCGTATCACAATAAAGACGGGGATAATGAGGGAAGCCTGCATAATACCGGCTGCCTAATCAGAGCTTTCATCTTTTAATCCCCAAATTGATTTATTACTATTATAGTGTATTCTGTCTCTGTTGACATTGAATATTTTTGTTCATGCCCATCTACTTAAAATAGTGTAACTCTCTTCTAATCCACAAACCAGACACACATTTAAAAACCAACGGTTGGACATTATTTTCACATTGTTTTTTAAAAGGCTCCATTTTCAAACCTTTTCTTTGATAAATGACAGAAAAAAGGCAAAAACACAGCAATGAGTCATCATTCAACAGAAGTTGTGTGTATGCGCAGGCAAAGATCAGCATCTAATAATAAGGATAACCTCATGCGGAATGACCGAATGGCAGCTCTCCTGGATCAATGACCGAATTTAGGACAGAAAGGCTTTCATCCCAATGTTTTATGTAACCTTACAATTATGTCATTCATTGACACAGGAAGGTTTAGTTTAGGCTAACTTGATGATGTGGCATCTGCTCCTGTGTTGATTAGATCATGGAGATTTTAAAGCATCAGGAGAGGTAATCCGTATCCTGTCTCTTGTTCCTTACAGTGTTGGGTGATCACTTTAGCATTCTCAACACACCCGTCATGCAGATGGCTAAATCAAAATTTGCATAAAGACAGATGTGGACTCTTGTAATTTGAGATGATCATGACTGTACTCTGTATTATGGTTTTACTCAGCAACGTAAGAAAGGAATGTACTACTGACTTATTATGAGCCAGGAGCTCGTTTACTCAAGTCCCTCCCTGAAAAGCCACCCGGTGGTGTCAACACTGAAATGCTGGTACACATTGTGATGGAAGGAAGTGATGGAGGCAGAGCATGGTGACTGAAATTCAGGAAATTACAAATGTCTGTGACGAAGGCGGGGGCGGGTGGTGACGCGTCCACATAAATAGTAATGAATAGAAGATGTTCTGCATGGAGGAAATGAAGTGAGACTGAGATCTCAAACAATCTAATAATGAGAATACCCGAGTGTAGTTGAAAGAATACAGTTATTAAAATAGCCCCTCACTTCTACCATTATACGCTTTTTCCCCAAATGTTGAGGGTGAAACAAAACAATTTTATGTCTCATGACGCTTTTAATAGTAGTAAACTGAATAGCAGGAAGTATATCCCCGCCTTGGGGTCTGGATACTGGTGGTGGTGGTGGCTTATTACTCTGCTGAGAAATTAAAAATGATGAGGCTGATTGGTTTACGAGGGCATGATCGTGATTTTCTTTGGGGAGGGGGGGCTTGGTCGTTAACCAGCAGAGTGAAAGTGAAAGAATCTTATTTAAAGAGATGGCAGCTAAATTATAAATGGGCTGTACTCATATAGCGCTTTTCTAGTCTGCTTGACTACTTAAAGCACTTCTACAACACCAGTCAGCATTCACCCATTCACACAGAGACTGCCATGTAAGGCGCCATGTAAGGTAAGGCGCCATGTAAGGCGCCATATGCTCATCATGAGCAGTAACCATTCACGCACCAACGGAACAGCCATAGGGAGCAACTTGGGGTTCAGTATCTTGCTCAAGGACTGCACTTCCACTTCGACGTGTGGATCGCAGTGGCTGGGGTTCAAACCACTGACCTTCAGATTAGTGGACAACCGCACTACCAACTGATCCACCGTCGCCCTAACCATGAGCTAACTATGGAGGTGTGTCACCGCGATTGGATAAATGTGGCTAACTGAATGAGCACAGCTGATATTAAGTGATGCCCTGGATTGTGAATCGAGTCATTTAGAATGAGCATGTGTGAGAAGTTAGGATAAACTGTGTGGGTCTTCCACACTGAACTTTCAGCAGCGCTTCATATTTATACAAATAAATTAATACTTTTTCTTTCAACATTTTAGGGATCGGGTATTATTTGATGGATAAAGCCACAGTGGCAAACAAGCTATTTGTAGATATCACCTTGAAGACTGCATATTAATTCAACCGAGCAGAACCAGAACTATTAACAAAACCTGCTTGGCATAATGATGCTCAACCAATGCAAAAATGCTCTAATTGAGCGGTACATTCTAAAATCTATTGAGTCCGTCGTTATGATGTATATGGTCAAATGCTTCTTGGAGTTGAAAAGAAGAAGGTTAAAAAAAAAAAAAAGGTTTCGTAACGTATGATCCTTGCATTGAAGTCAGAAAAATGGAAAGGGTCTCACGGGACGATGATGTATCACACTGTGTTTAACCTGTTGGGTGGACTCAGGATGTGAGGGTGGTGGCCGGGTGGAGAGGATGTGAGGAAAGAGGCTACCTCTGCTGACTTAACATTCAGGAAGTTTGTTACTCAAGACCCTATTCTGATGCTGATACAGAGTGGCGTCTCCCGCAGCCCCCTGTATGCTGTCTGCCCCTTGTATCCTGCTGGACCAGTCCATTAAGACGCAGGTTCTAACACTAATGGGACATGGGTCGAAGTCGTCGGAGATGGATATCAGTCAAAGGGAGCGAGAGAAAGGAAACTTGGCTGTGTTGTGTACTAGGATAAAAACAAATGTGTGAAAATAGCAGCTGAAACAAAAACAAGAGAAGCAGCAGTTCAGGGCTGAACAGGAAGCCCCCCTCCCCTCCCCGCCCTCTTACTTCCTCCCCCCTGCCCTGCATTGCATCGGCCCCCATTATTTCACTGGCAACTCTCGGCAGGAGAGAATGTGAACAGATGTGAGTGTTTTTGGAAGTAAAGTGTGAGACTGAGTGAGTGGGCGGGGTTTATGGATTCAGGGATGGAGTTTGGGGTCAAAAATGTTTCACTGCCCAAAAAGGATATGAGCAGGAACCTGAATAGTTTTCTGTTGAGCAGCAGATGCCCCCATTTCTAAGCTCCTCAAATAGGCAACAATAGAATTTCTCAAGCTGAGAGCTGATGTTGTCAGGTGGAACCGATCCTCCTGCACTTGTACTCCGTGGATTTAGAAATCCTCGGTTCTGGAAACTTCACATTTCATTGTTCATGCTTTTATTTCTTCCCACCTTCCTTATTGCAGCATCCTTTTCTCTTCTATTTACCGTAAAGTTCAAAAAAAGACTTCAGAATGTACAGAACTCAGCTGCTGGGCTTTTAACCAGAACCAATAGATCCAGTGAATTCAGAAAGTATTCAGGCCCCTGTACCTTTTTTCATTTTTTATTCTGATGCAGCCTCATGCTGAAACAACCTCATAATCACAAAGTGAAAATGGAATTCTTTTCAACTTAATTGAAGCCCATTTGGCAGCAATTACCCTCCAGGGTTTTTGGGTGTGACCCAACAAGTTTTGTACACCTGGATTTGGGGATTTCCCATCATTTTCTCTGTGGATCCTCTCAAGCTCCACAGCTTGAGAGGATCAAGCTTCCCAATGGAGCGGGTCTCTGCAGAGATGTTCCATTGGGTTCTTGTCAGGTCTCTGTCTAGGTTACTCAAGGATATTCTAGCCTAATTACGATTAGGTTTGGAAAAGAGATCTATTCAGAAAGAAAATGCTGCATGTAAACACCTCTTTCCGAAAGATTTCATTTCTTTTTCAAGAAGGTAGTCCAAATCCTTTCGGAAAGGCCTTTCCAATAACCAGTCGCTACATGTAAACGCTGTATCGGAAAGCTTTCTGTGCTTTCATATTTGGACTGTTAGATGGGCGAAAAGTCACTTCCTCGCACGCCCTCTTTGTCATATTGTTCTTCTGGGCGCTTGTTTGCAGTTGGCACCCAGCTCACCGAAGCATTATCGCCACCTTATGAACCGGAGTGTGTAACGTCTGCGCATGTGTGAAAGCGTTTCTGATTAGGTGAGTCGATGGATGTAAACACCGGGTCGGAAAAGGTCACAGGTCATGTAAACAGGCGACCCACATTGCAATTCAGAAAGGAGAAAAGTGTCCCGTATAAACCCACCTAGTGTCCTGGTGAAAGGGGAACCTTCGGCGCAGTCTGAGGTCCTGACCTCTCTGGACCAGATCATTATGGATTACTCTGTACTTTGCTCCATTCACCTTTACCTCAACCCATACCAATCTTCCAGTCCCTGCTGGGGAAACCAGGAATCACATCTGTGCCGTGGCACCAGACTGTTCAATTTTGGTCTCATCAGACCAACGAAACTCATTTCTCGCTGTCAGAGTTTTTGCTTCTCTGCACTTTCCTGTGTCTTTCACTGAGGAGAGGCTTCCGTTTGGATAAAAGTGAGAGAGGTTTTGCTTTCAGGGGCCTGAAACTCTGGAATGACCTGCCTGAGTAGATGAAGTTCTCTAGGGCAGCGTTTACTTTTGAATCTCATCTTATAGCATCCTATTATCGGGAAACATATCAGGAGGCTCCTCTTTGTTGAACTACTATTCTTCTGGTGTTAATTTATTCCATTTATTCTATTTCTTCATTTACTTTTTACACTTTCAATTTTTTTTTTTTCCAAATTCGTATGTGCTTAAATCTGTGAAGCACACCTTCCTTTATTTTTCTGAGGATGAATAAAGTTTACTCTTTGTTATTTTATAGGTTCAAGGTTTTAGATGGGATCACGTTTGTAGGGTTTATTCCGCAGGACTAAGTTCACTACAGGTAGTAACTGATACGCACACGTATTTGTACTTGCTTACTACCATAAACATCACAACACATACGTTTAGGCTATTTCAACATTCCTGTGTGTGTGTGAGTGTGAGTGAGACTGTCTGTCTGGACCTGTTTTGTGTAATAGAGGTGGTCCAAAACTAACATTCCACCACCGCTCTGTAATATTGCACAGCCTTATGGGTACAGAATGTGCTTCTTTTCTCAGCACGTACTGTTTACATTTTCTGTGTTTTTTTTTCTCACTCCCTTTTCCCTTCCTTTGTTTCCTTTTCTCCTTTTCTCTCCTCAGATTCGATATCTACAGGAAGGTGCCAAAAGATCTCACCCAGCCTACCTACACAGGAGCTTTCAGTGAGTGGTCCCTCACACACAACAGGACAACGCTATGGGCTTCTATTTTTGCTTGTTCTTTAATATTTGTTTAATCAAGATTCTGTTGTCAGCGTATGTGTACGACATCAGCAAAAGATTAAATATGCAAAAAAAACTCCACCTAACCTTTCACATCTTACAGCAGCTGCAGGGCTATTTGAAGCAACAACATTTCTTATTGCTGAAAAGACTAATGGCGCTCTCATATCTGCAGTTAAAGTCAGACATCAGCAGATGAAACTACCACCGTTAGCCGAGCACAAAGACTGAAAGCAGGAGGGAACAGTTAGCAACACCTCAATAACTCAACAGTTAACACCAAAACCAAAGAGGAGAAATGAGTTTAGCTTTTAGTTTAGTTTTTAAACTTTGGTGTTTTTTTTCTTATTGTAACAGCTCACTAATGTGTTAGCTAGTGAGCTATAAGCAGGCTGGTGGTCTGATTTGAGTTTCTAGAAAATATCTTTCAATCCAAAACAGCAATGAATAAATGAAACGCTCTAATAAAGAAACTAAAGAAATAGCTTCCATTCATTTCATTCGGATCGACCTGAAAAATAATCTTCATACCTGCGTACCCGGTCATGCTCTGACTGTGCACTCATTATGAATCACTACTCCCTCCACAAGGCTAGGTAGCTAGAATAGAACCAAAATTGGCCAACAGTTCTGCATGAGAGCTGCTTATGCAAACGATGGCCTTCATTTCAATTTACGTACATCATGATGCTGTTGCGTTCTAGCAGGCGAATGAGACAGGAAGTAGTTGGTTGCCACAAAGAGCTGCACTTTCACAGTGACAGTGAAAAATAAGTATGTACCTGAGGGCTATTTCACTTGTTTATATGTTTGTTTTGTTCAAAAATAGACAGAAAATAAGAACTGAAGATATTTATTTGATCTGACGGGCATCTTCGGTCCTATATTTATTTTCATGTAACTTTTTAGATTTCACTATGTATATGTCTGTGTATTTTAGCAGTACCAATTCCATCAAGAACAGGAAAATTGGGAGAATATAATTCTTATATTTCGGGCTGCTTTCTTTCTTTCACAGGTCAAATAGAAATACTTCAAAAATAAATAATCAAATGCAGTCACTAAAAAACACTCAACCATACTCAAATACCACCGATAACCTTGGCCTAAATATTACTCTAACTTTATAATGTCCCATGATTTTCTTTTATCTCTATAGATTTTCTTAAATTGAATGATATTCTAACATTTTAAGATTATTGGCCAGAGAATTCCACGTTTTCCCTCCACAAACTCAAAATACGCATCTGCTTGAACTTCAGACTTCAGACATTAAATGTCCTTCCATCATCTTCGTCATTTGAACTCAATATAAACATTATCGGCCCATTCTCCGGTAACAATCTGTTTCTACTTTTATGCATTACTAACAATGTTTGCATTCTGCGCGCTGTCTCTACCTCTGCTGTTGAATGGCAAAAACATTGTAACCAAAGCAGGGCTTCAGAGGTAGTCTTACTTCGGAGGTAGTATTTAGCACATCTGTGGAGCTTTAGATGCGGTCCTCTCATTAGAAAGTGGAGTTAGGCGCCACTCAGGCAGGCGTAAGAAGTGAGTTCAGGAAGGGGGAGGAGCCGACGGCCGTAATTCAAGTAGCTTCCTGCCCCACTTCACAGGTGCAAATCGACCGAGTCATCCAGAACCTGTTTTGGCACAACCGCAACGATAAGAATGTTAATAATCATGTTCCTGCATTGCCTTAGGCACCTGAGTAGTCATCCATGGAACTCTGAATACTTATCCTGTTAAGTCATGTGTTGTTCCTCCTTTAATCGATAAGTCATTATGTGTTCTCGTGATTGGACTGACTTTTCCCCTCATGATAATCTACAAAAGACCCGATGACACAATTTTGGCTCCTCCGTTCTTTTCTAGTGTTTGTCAGCTGGTGACCAGTGAATGAGGCTGCAGGGTAGGGCCCAAACGTCAGCGCGCAACAACGTGACGCCAGCTTTCATAAGCCGCTCTCTCAATGAAAAGAGAGCGGTTTTAAACCGATTTAAACCGACACCTTTCCTGAATGGCAGAGAAAAGAATGATTCGCTAAAGATACACTCACAGCCTCCACCCACGAGGAAATGGCTAGAAGTTCTTCCTGTGTACAATCAACACCCTTCCTGTCTCCATTCGCCGTCTACATGTGAGAGCGTTTGGGTTGATGTGGGTTTTTTTTGTGCCTGGCGTGCAAAGCACTTAAGCACACTGATTATTATTCCTCTTTACACTTTTTTTTTCGCGGCACCGGTCCAGCAGCTTTGCCAACACATACGCAAACTAGACAACACTCAGAAAAACCCCTGCCAAGGCAGCTCACATTCCCCATTATGTCACCGCACCTGAAGTAGTCGTCCCATGACAGTTTGACCCTCATTATATGAAGCCATGAAAACCTACGCTTCAAATTTTAAAATCGCGTCATTAATTGATTGATAGTTACTCGAGAAAATAAATTTCACTAATGGCGGTTTTCTTCTGAGTTCCGCCTCGTAACTCTGGAGGAGCTTTCAAATTTGACACCGAACGGAACTCTGCCCAGTTTCAGCTACAATTAATGTACGTGTGAAGTTTACGGTGTGTAAAGTTTAAGTTCTTCACACACTCTTTTTTTCTTATATATATATATATATATATATATATATATTCATTCTTTGTTTTTCTTAAAAATATTTCATATATTGATGTCTTAAAGATTCGTAAACTTGCGCCATTCTTAGTGGTGGCCCCATTCCATTTTCAGTTTTTTTTTATTTATCGTAGTTTTTCTCGTATGTCGGGCTTCTTCTGGTTTAGTTTTTTTTTCTGTCTGCTGCTGTGACACTGAAATGTATGCTTCAGGTCTGTCTGTCTGTCTGTTTATCTTTCCATCTATTTGTCTGTCTGTTTCTGTTTATTTATCTGTTTATCTATCTGTCTGTCTATTTATTTATCTGTGTCACTATCTATATTCTGTTTATCTATCTGTCCGTCCGTCTGTCTGTCTATCTACTTATCTGTTTGCCTGCATGTGGCAGAGATGGACAGATCTGTCTGTCTATCTATTTATTTGTTTATCTATCTGATCTATCTGTGAATTTTCTGTGCGCTCTATAAACTCAAATTTTCTGGAACACCAGACCTGGACTATTAGATCCAGATGTCCTCTTTTCCAAGCGTTGTTGGCCAGCTCCATGAAGCAAGTGGTAAAAATCAATTATATATATGTAAGGAATCACATTCCAGATAATCAGTTGAATCTGCAGAATTGCACTCCTCTCTCAGGTCCTACCCATCAAACATCAGCCTCACTAGAACATTTCTCTCTAATTTTTGACTCATTTTTTGATTTTCACAATTCTTATGGTTTCAGTCATGGCAACATCTGCCATGTGTTTAGAGTGAACCAGAAACAGCCCACCCCCTCTCCTCACAAAAGACCAAATATTTGACCTTTTGTTATTTTGTGTCGGGCCACATTCCTTTGAACGGACCCCCTGTTTTAGACACGGTGGTCTCCACAGCCGTCTTAGCTCTGGTTGTAATTTACCAGTTGGACTACTTTTCTGTCATAACACTTAGCAACAGATTCTTTTTGTGATGTCACCTACTGGTCTAACTTGTGTCTGAGCTGTGAGTAAAAAACAACACTTCCTGTCTGATGAAATAAAGCGACTGTTTTGGCCCATTTCACCCCAAGAAAAAGAATGTCAAGTTAGAATAAAACTAAAAAGTTACTAATTTCGCTTATTAGCATTTCCAGCGCGATGCTGTTGGAGATTAAATCAGGTCATCTACTTTCAATTTCATTTTTCCCACTATTTTTGCCCTTTGAATCCTGGAAAGAGTTACTGTACGATCGGATGAACCCGAATTGATGACCTATGTGTCATAGCGACACTCCCTATTGTTTGTTGGTTAAACATTACCTCATGTTAAGCCTCAACCAGCCGCAGGTTTGGCCAGGATGCCCCTTCCGACCACAAGGTCATGTGACTGTGATGATCCTAGGAGACAGTTGCCACGTAAACACGGCTCACCTGCTGAGTGAGAGCTTTTCTGATCAAGACTCTTGCCATACCGGATGGGCCACAGTTGTCCTGTCACAGATCAGCTCCTTCCATATTTATCTTAGTAAACACCTGACAGCGTTTTATATGACCTTCTGACTGATTGCTTTCACACATGAAAAGAAGCACAGCCTACCAGCTTCTCCTTTTAAGATCAGACTTTATTCTGGCTCAAATAAAGACTTATTATTTGAGGTGAATATACCAGATTTGCAACTGTCCATTTTTGGTGAGGCAGATTTTCTTCTTCTGCTTCTTCTTCTTCTTCTTCTTCTTCTTCTTCTTCTTCTTCAGAGTTTGTCTCAGGACACCTAGAATGAGCTCTTTGTACGACTTAAGGCCTGATGAGCTCATCTCCCTCCAAGCATATATGCTGTAATGGCTGCCTGTTGTGCTGGTATTTAATGTGTAATTAGTGTAGGAGGGTGTTTAAAAACCTGCGTAATGGCAGCTTTAACACCATCAGTAAAACATCTATTTAGGGAAATCTTTTATAGCCTCTGGGATTTCATTAATGTCAATATCTTAGGTCAGCCATTCCTACAGGCCGGAGCTGTCTGCCTCATTTGGTTTTCGTCATCCCTTGAAATACTGCCGTAATTTGAGATCGGTGTGAGAGAAATGTCACACGCAGGATCAACACGACTTACGTTTAAACAAAGTTATTCCCTCTAACTTTTTTTCTCCCTCTCTGCCCACAGTTTCCATTCTATGCTGTGTCTTCATACTCTTCCTGTTCTTGTCTGAGTTGACGGGATTCATCGCCACTGAAATGTAGGTATCAACGCCTCAAAGTCTCATTAGCTGTGTGTGGGCTTGTAGCCGCAACACCTTAGTTTAGAGTCTGCTCTTCTGTGGCGACGCAGGTGTCTGGAGTCTGAAATAAACATGCGGGGACTTTGTGAATGTCAAAGCTCCCTTTATGGTGCATTCACCCGGCCCAAGTTCTATCAAATGAATCGAATGGGCTTTCTGAACAGGAAATTGTCTTTGTTCATGTGTCAGCCTCTTAGCTATGTGTGAAAAAGGGGATGGTTTATCGAGGACATGACAGGAGGGGAAAGACTGACAGCTACACAAATGCTCTTTTCCAGGTAGAAGAAGAACCTGTAGATATTAAAGTTGTACACAGAAGAAGTCAACTCTACTACAACTGTAGTTATAACTACAGTCTCATTGGAGTTATAACTGTGTGACTGCAACTTAAACTGTAGTTACTTAAGTCATGTACAGGCTTGGGTTAGATTATCTGCTTTATTCTGTCCATTTCAGTGTAAATGAGCCGTAGTGTAGTTATTACAGTGTAACTACAGTTATATTGCTGTTATTACAGTGTTAATAAAGTGTAAACAGGAGTTATTAAAGGCATACACAAAAGATGGATAATGATGAATTGTTCCTTCTGATGATAATGTTTAAAAGTTTGGTTTAGATTTGAGCTTGTCTGACAAAGTTTTCTTTTCTTTCTGTCCATTTCAGTGTAAATGAACTCTTTGTAGATGACCCAGATAAAGACAGTGGTGGGAAGATGGAAGTGAGTTTAAACATCAGTTTGCCAAACTTACACTGTGATTGTGAGTATATACATACATACCACCAACTTATTCATACTTTTTGTTTGTGTGTTTTCCGTTTTTATGGTATTTGTAGCAGATTTTTCCTACCAGTATAAGGTTTAAATGCAGTATTTAACTCATTTTAGGTATCTCCTAAGTGGAATGAATGTAGGATTAATGTGTGGAACGTCAAATCTAACTAAATGACTCCTCTATCTGGTGGATTTAGTAGATTTCTTTTAGAAAGGACGGTAATTAAACAATGTGGATGTTGTTAATGTATCATTTTTTGTTCACAATACTATAATAATGGTTTGCGTTTATTTTTTGAAAAAAGCATGTAACAATTTTGACAAATATATTTCATCGAACATCTGCTCTAAAGTCTTTGAACAAACAATTAGGAAAACATGTATGACCTACTTTTGACAGTTTCTTTTTTCTCCTATAAATGAGTCACTTTTTCTTGTAGCACAAACTAGTGGCGTAGGATTAACGGTGTCCCAGTTGGCTCTAAACCAGATAATGTTTGTTATGTGACTCATGTTGTGGTGTTTGCTTTTTCTTCAGGATTGGAGACTCATTACCATGGCTAAGAACCAATAAATATTTAGAGTCAGAGTAAAAATATTCGTGTCAAAATTTAGACAAAAGGTTACTTTGTGAGATACTTGTGCGTGACTTGAGTATTTCCATTTTCGGTTGCTTACGTCTTCCATTCCACCACATTTTGGAGGGAAGTAATGTTCTTCTAATCCACAACCATTATCTGAAAACTTTCGTCTGGAGCTATTCAGGAGATCGTTAAAGCAAACATAAACACTACTTAGAATATAACAACCTTCCATTTTGTGCTTAAACTGTTTTGGGTGGCAGGTGCTAATCCCAGCTGACGTTAAGCTAGTTCAAGGCGGGGCTGAGGCTTAAAGGCGGCTCTCATTCACGCCTATGTAGAGTCACCAATTCACCTTTATTAATGTTTTTGGCCTGTGGGAAGTCCTGACAGTACCTGAGGTGAACCCATTCAAACTCTACGCAAAAAAAAAAAAAAAACATGCTAGAGGTGGATTTGAACCCAGAACCTAATAATTGTGTGGCATTGGTGCTACTCAGTTCGCCACCGTGCTGCCCTTTAAATATAGCACCACTATTAAAATGTATTTATTTGATCCACAATAAGAGATCATCAGGTCTGAAAATCATTGGTCAGGATGTTAATCAGTGTGTCTCTGGTTCCAAATAAGCCCAGGTCTTAGACCTGGCCCCAGCACACATCTCCTTATTAGGAGATGATTACTCACCTGTCGGTTCCCTCGAGCAAGGCACCGATAGGTTAGAATGGAGGTTTGACCGGATGCAGAACACTCGCATGTGATTTTTTCCTCTTGACTCCAGTCAGAAACTATGCCCACTGACAACATCACACACAAACACATATCAGATTGCTGAGGCCGGGCCTGCACAGAAAACAAACATTCACCCGGCTCCACTGACATCCAAAAATGGCAAAGCTAATAAATGCCTGCCTGAAAAATGAAGGCCAGATTAGTGCGAGCGTCTTTGGCAGGCGGACCCACAGCTGGCTGCCATGTGTTCAGAGCAGCGTAGCCACGACATGCCCAGCAAAGACCATCGCCGGCAGTTTCCACTTAAAGCTCTCCAAGATTGTATTCGTGGTGGTTTTGTTTATTTGCAGATATTTATTTACTAGAATTGTGGGATCATCTCAAATGCGAGCTGAAGCACTGCAGCTGCACGTCATGAGTTCTCTTCAGCCAGTTCTCCCGGCGAGTTGACGTTGCACACCGGCTTATTTTCCAGCCCTCTAAACGAGAGTCATCCGTTAAAGATTTACCGAAGTGTCATCGTGGAAAAGATGGCATATATATCCGCTCCGGTGTGTCGTTCTGAAGTTAACGAGTGTCTCCCTCCGCTGACCTTTACAGGTTGCCGTCTCTTGATTTGTGACTTCATGGAAAACGCGTGTGTAATAACCTTATAATAATTTCCCCCACTACCGTCCCGCACGTCTAAATGTCTTAAAAAGGAGAAACAAGCTGCTCAGACGCCCTCACAGTGGCCAACTTAACTTATATCCGTGCACTGTATTTTGAGATCCGGATAGACGGGAGGGTGGGGCGGTGCGGGAGTCGAACCTGTCTTGAATGTCAAAGGTCAGACCGGGCAG
The DNA here is from genome assembly GCA_009660295.1 of Lophius piscatorius. Classification (NCBI taxonomy): domain Eukaryota; kingdom Metazoa; phylum Chordata; class Actinopteri; order Lophiiformes; family Lophiidae; genus Lophius; species Lophius piscatorius. The sequence goes on from VRLP01002496.1 coordinate 36,635, forward strand.
CTTGTGGAGGTTTTTAGCATAGATCAAGCAGATGTCCATGTCTGCGCTGCCAGCCAACACACAGAACAGGCCAGCACTGAAAAACTGCTGCCAGTGTGCCAAGACACAGCGGCCGGTGGGGGTGGGGGGGGGAGTGGGTGTTGGGTCAGTGAAGCTAAGATGGAAAAACACAGGCGGAGGGAGGGTGACGAGCACGAGAGGTGGTCCGTTTGAACTTTGTGTGTTTACTCCATGCAGGTCGCTATCCGCTGCGATATTCAGAAATCCTCTCTCCTCCTGAGATTACCAATGAAGGAATCTCCTTATTTGGCTGTTTAGACAAGAGCCAGAGATTATTCTCGTTATTAGATTAAAAAACGAAAAAACAAAACATGCCGCTTTCCCTTTAATGGTCATTTTAATGTCTGTATAAACAACAAAGGTTATGTTTCGCTTATAAACACCAGGAAAGAAAAACAACCACAACTGTGTTTTATGGTCGTTCATCCACGTACACAGTATTCAGGTGGACCAAATATCATTTGCCACGGACAGGAACAGCACGACATGGAGAAATATAAACCCCGATATACGTGTGCAGCAGGTTTACAATCATAGAGAGGTTTCATGGATGAATAAATAAATGATCTGGCTAAATGATTGTCACATGGTGGAGACATGCTAACCAACTCTTGTCATTTATTCACAATATTGTGGTTGTGTGAGCACTTGTGAAAAACAAAAATAAATGCTTGATCTGAAACTGTTTTCACATCAATTAAGATAAGATAAACCTTTATTAGTCCCACAACGGGGAAATTGCAGCGTTACAGCAGCAAGAGCATGTTACAGAATAGCATTAGCGTTTATTTCAAATAATGTAGCAGTTTCTGCTTCCTGCTTTTTAATGTGATTATTTGTTATTTCATTGCTAATTGAGTACGTTTGGATGGTGATGCGATGAACTCACTGTTTTGTGACGGGGTTTTTGTAGACTTTTAATAAAAATATTGATAGGGAAATATCTGGTATTTTACATGTCGACTATTTTGAGTCTCTGTATTTATTTTATGTGTCAGGAAAGTTTGTCAGCAGGACATTCATCAACCTCCATAATTATTTCATTTCATTAATTACAGTTCTAACTAAATATTAGTACGAATTATTACCATTCTATAAAATATCAGACCATTCCCTGTGAAATATTGGGCTTGATTCCTTCTCATGGTGGCTCTCTGTTTTTTTCCAGTGGTGGGTTTGGACATCCAGGACGAGATGGGCCGCCACGAAGTCGGTCACATCGACAACTCCATGAAGATTCCCCTCAACCAGGGGGCTGGCTGTCGCTTTGAGGGCGAGTTCACCATCAACAAAGTAAGGCCCCCCCCCCTCACACTGGAGTGGAGACGGAGAACAGCCCCCCTCACACTGGAGTTACGCTGAGGCCCGTCAGAGAAAGCCCAAAGTCGGCTTTGTTTGGCCCGTTAATCGCGTCACGCTGGTTCGGACACGCGGCCGGATGTTGTTCATTGGTCGTTGAACCGGGTGAACCCCCCGGTCTGACACCAGCAGGGCTTACCTGCTTCCATCTTCAGTCCAAACTGAGTTACGTTGGTTCTGGTTCTGCTAAATCTGTCTGTACAGTGTGGGCGCCGTGAGGAACTGTTTGTCCCACCAGCATCCTGTGCACCAGTCTTTCCGGTGCCTCTAAAATGATTAACCCGGCAGTCGTACATTTAACACCCTCGCTTGTGGAAAATATGGAAATTAGTGACTCGTGTTAAAGTGGGATGTTTTTTCCTTCCGCAGGCAAGAGGCGTTTAGTTTCCAACCGATTCTGTATTCAGAGCCGGTTAATAGTTAACCAAATGTGCTGCAGGTGCTTGTGGTGTTACCGGCACCACCTGATCTGTGTGTGTGTGTGTGTGTTTGTATGTGTGTGTGTTTGTATGTGTGTGTGTGCGCACGTGTGTGTGTGTGTGTGTGTGTGTGTATGAGAGTCTACCTCTTTCTTTCTTTTTCTCTTTCTTTCTTTCTTCCTGTCTGTCTCTCTCTCTCTCTGTCTCTCTCTGTCTCTGTCTCTCTCTGTCTCTCTCTGTCTCTCTGTCTCTCTCTCTCTCTGTCTCTCTCTGTCTCTCTGTCTCTTTCTTTCTTTTTCTCTTTCTTTCTTTCTTCCTGTCTGTCTCTCTCTCTCTCTGTCTCTCTGTCTCTCTCTGTCTCTGTCTCTCTCTGTCTCTGTCTCTGTCTCTTTCTTTCTTTTTCTCTTTCTTTCTTTCTTCCTGTCTGTCTCTCTCTCTGTCTCTCTCTGTCTCTGTCTCTGTCTCTCTGTCTCTTTCTTTCTTTTTCTCTTTCTTTCTTTCTTCCTGTCTGTCTCTCTCTCTCTCTCTGTCTCTCTGTCTCTCTCTGTCTCTGTCTCTCTCTGTCTCTGTCTCTGTCTCTCTGTCTCTTTCTTTCTTTCCCTCTTTCTGTCCGTCCGTCTCTTTCTTTCTCTCTTTCTTTCTTTCTTCCTGTCTGTCTGTCTGTCCTTCTTTCTGTCCGTCTGTCTGTCTCTCTCTTTCTTTCTGTCTTTCTTACGTTCTGTCTTTCTTTTCAGGTACCAGGGAACTTCCATGTGTCGACACACAGCGCTACAGCACAGCCCCAAAGCCCGGACATGACCCACACCATCCACAAGCTGGCCTTTGGAGAAAAGCTCCAGGTTGGGATGAAAAGCCAAATCACACCCAGAGAATAATGTTCACAGAAAACAGGATCATCAGAATCGGGTCTCTCCTCTGACCTACTTTCCTTCCTTTTTCACGCAGCTGCAAAATGAAAAAGGAGCCTTCAATGCGTTAGGAGGAGCCGATAGGCTGTCGTCTAATCGTACGTATGCACACCGCACAAGTACTCATCATAACAACTGTGTGACGTTTATGGCGGCATGCAGACATAAACAGAAATGAAACATTAAGTGGATGGCGCCCATCGTGCTGAACTCAACCCTGTGGTTGACGCCTCATACTCTCATTCAGCCTGCTCCGTTCTCTGGCAGCACGTACTTCATCCCGCCTCATAAACGGACCTTCTAGTGTGCCATTACACTGAAGTACACTCAAGAAGTACACCTTCTGTGTCCCATGACTGTTGGGAGCTATACCGACCAGCCATAAGATTATAACCATAATGATAACTGAAAGAACTGATGGACATATTTGCTAGAACTCTTACCTAGAGCTAGGTTTTGGCATATCCTACAGATGATTACATTATTAGTGACGTTATGTGATGATGTCACAATTAACAATAATTTCCACTCTGGGTACTGTTGTGTCTTTGTGGAGGGTTGCGCTCTATGAGTGCGTTTAATCTTCCCTGACCTCCGCCTGTTGCTCCTGTGGCAAAAGTGGAAAGTCTTTCAATGACACTTTTGCACACTTCATGAAGTCAGTGAAATATTCTGCACCTTTGCTGGGTCGTAACAGAGGATTGTTTTTGTTTTTAACTTGCTTTGTTTGACCCTTGTCAGAGCAAGGGATGTGTTTTGGTTACACTTCAGTCTCCCGGGTCACCTGTGGTGATGTTGTGGGTGTGTCTGTGTTATCTTTATCAGGCACCTGTGACTCAGTTTGCTTTGGATGAGAGAACGAGCAGGTGCCAGCAATTTCTGTTGACTGTTTTGTTTTTGCCATCACTTTGCTTTGTTGAACCTTCAATGTGAGTTGAAGGTGATTTTTATCAGCACGCAAAATAAATAAGCTCTTCCTTTACTAGATCAGGGGTGTCAGCCTCAATCCCAGAGGGGGCCCACATAAAACCAGATATGAGATATGAGACCACATTGAGGGCCGAATAAGTTTAATCTGAGCTATTATGACGATTTTATTCTTATTTTATTTACTCATTTCATTGAATTCTGAACGAACCAACGGAATACAAACTACTCACAATTACAGATTAAATTCAAAATAGATCAGCATAACTAATATGTCTCCCACACATGTGCTCTGTAAATGAAGTTGGTGAGATCCAGAGTCGTCTGATTCTGGACCTTTTCTTTCTTAAAAAAATGTTGCGTGTGCTTAAAGCAATATCTTGCAATGCATCGCACATACATGAAAGTTTGAGCAGTTAGTAATCGCTCACTGACCACATGCTCTCCATTCACTCGCTGAGTCATCGATGATGTGTGAAAGCAGAAAAGAGGCATGTGAGACTAATTTGGTGATGCGTGTGTCTGGTACTGATCTGCATTTTTCATAATAGGTTTAGTGTTTTTGTTTTCTTTATTAATTAATTCTAGAATGCCAGTACACACATTCTGAAAGCTGTACTAATTAGCATGCGATTCCCAAGACAGCCTCGGGCTGAACTTGATTCAAACCGCCGACTCAGCACCTCATCTGGGACGGCGCCAGACACTTTCAGCATTAACAAATGTTTAAATATTTGTTCGCTAAAAAACAATATTGAAGTAACCGTGTTTCTCTTGCAGCACTGGCGTCACATGACTACATACTGAAGATCGTTCCAACGGTGTATGAAGACCTATCAGGCAACCAGAAGTTCTCCTACCAGTACACAGTGGCCAACAAGGTGCCGGTTTTACCCCTCTGTTTCTGCCTGAGGCTCCGTCAGCGCTCGTCATGGAAGCAGCGGGACTATCCCGACATATGGCCGCTTGTGCCCTCGCCTGGAAGTGAAAGCTCACCTCTAGTGACTGGAAACAATCCCTAGATGTCAACAAACCATAAACATACCTTTTAGAACCGTGCTGACTGACAGCTGGGCGGAATTGTAGGTCAGGCTTAGTGAAATATTGTACAGTCTTCACGCCAAAGCATGACCAGATTTGAGCCGAGCATCAGTTCTCGGATCTTTTCTCATGTACTCGACTCGTACTCGAGCAAACTGAGATGAATCTTTCCAGAAAGATGTTTTACAAAATTCCCCGCCATCACATAATAACTCCCTCTGCTTACTTCTCTCGAGTTTGGCCCGGCCAAGATTCATCTCTCATGAATCATTAGACTTTTCAGAGACTTGATCCAAAAATCCATTTTGTGAATCAGCGCCGATTAAATCCTGCTCTCTCTGGCCTCGGCTCCCAAACCTATTCACATTTATTTCTCAATCCCACACAGGACTATGTCGCTTACAGCCACACGGGCAGGATCATCCCGGCCATCTGGTTCCGATATGACCTCAGTCCGATCACAGTCAAGTACACAGAGAGGAGGCAGCCGCTCTACCGCTTCATCACAACGGTGAGTGAATCCTGCGGCGCTCTTTGCCCGAACAAAGATTCTTTGAGTAGTGACTTAAGGTCACCAGCAGTACTCTAACCATGCAACAATGGACTTTTTCCATTTACGGACAGAGGAAGAATCTCAGAGCACAAACTGACCCGACTATTTTTAGTTTGGAAATGAAGAAGCCAGCAGTTCCTTATTTGACGCATTCAGCAGATATGGCGGAATCCAGCTGACTGATGCACATCTTGTATTTACTCTTTATGCTCCGGTTTGGTCTCACAACAACTCCTGTCGGAACATAAAGCTCCATTAAACCTGCAAACATTCATGTCTCCTGGGTATCTTACTCTTTCATATCTGTGGAGAAGTTCTCTCCTCCTTGTTTTGGTTTTGACGGAAAACTGCAGCCTGCTTTTACCAACATGCTGCCGTTTCTGGGATAAAAAAAACAAAACAACTCTTAATAAATCCACCGTAGGCCAGCAGCAGCCAGAAAGAGCTGCAGACGTGTTGCAGCGTTCCGCAGTGAGCGAGATTTATTATTCCGTATGGAGTTGTCGGAGACCAAAACGGAGCCAGGAAGAGTGTGAAAGAAAGAAAAATTGATCTTTTATTTTTGGGGGTTGCCAAAAGAAAATGACCCCGAGTAAATTGTAATGATGTGACAAATCCACCGGAAAAGTAAACAGCTGTTAGCTCGGAATGTTGACTCTGACAAGTCCCCGAGGGAGTATTTTTGGGATTTAATTAACGACCCAACTTGTCTGTCTGAGAACTAAATCAAAATGAATTCACGGCTCATCTCACAAACCGATGTTTGGGGCTTCCGCCGTTGTGTTTCTCTTCTCCCCCCCGACACTTATGATTTACATTTCTCCTGATTCTCTTTAGGTCGCCTTCGCACGATGATTTTCTAACATCAGATTTTTAGGAAGAATGTTCCTTTTGACATTTAGAAGAGTTCAGTTATGAAGCTCCTGGTCAGCTCAGCTTATTGTTCAAAGATACCAACCGGCCCGCCTTAAGATTTGTATAAATGTTAGATTCTAGGGGTCGATCGGCGCCGGATGGCCAGGTTAGATTAAATCGACGATCGGCTGAGCAGCCTCACTCTGAACAAAGCCAACGTAGAACATATGATGGACTGAACGAGGCTTTCAGAGTTTTATTTTCACTTCAAAATGTTCTACGATTAGTTTAAGAAACTAACGGCGGGTACGTTTACTTCAACAGGTCAGAACACATACACAATGCCCACCAGCCTTTCCTCCACTCTGATCCTTCAAAAATAAGAGCACTTAAAGTACACTACTCATTATGGTTTTAAGACTTTAAAGAAGAACAATCGGCATTGTCCTCCGCCTCCACTCCCCTCCTATTGGAGGAATTTTTGACTAAGCCTGAACGCCTTGAGGAAAGATTCCTGCTGACTGATAGTGCGGTCAGGATTAAATGGGCTTCCTGGCTGATGAGCTAAACCCTTATTTGTCTTTTGTGTTATTTGGGTTAATAATGACTTATGGGATGTGACTGTACTCGTAGTGGGATCATGAGTCACGTCTCAGGATCGTGAGTCAAGCATCTCGCCGCTGAATTCCAGCACATTCTTCTATCAGTGTAACGTGTCCTTCTGATCAAACTTGATTTGAAGCAGCTGATGTTGAGCCACACAAAAAACCAAAAGCTGTTAAATGCCCAGGCTGACAGTGACTTGTTCTTCCGTAGATCTGTGCCATCGTCGGCGGGACATTCACAGTGGCGGGAATCATCGACTCCTGCATATTCACCGCTTCGGAGGCCTGGAAGAAGATCCAGATTGGAAAAATGTCCTGAGGACTGCTCTGCATCCCTCCTCACGTCTTATTTATAAATCCAGAGTTGCTAGCCTGATAGCTAAATCCAGCCGCTGCTGGAATCTTTTAGCAGATAATATCACCTTTACCAGCGAGGCGGCGCCGGCACAGGATCTAACTACCAGGCTACACAAATCTGTCTCGGTTACTGAAGGCCCGATCCGGCTCCTTCTCCGTCTGCTGTGGTGACGTGCGGACGCTGACTATCACATGGCTGCTCTCTGCGTCTTCAGTGTCAGGAGAGGAGAGGAGATGAGATGAGATGGAAGGTCGCCACGGGGACGAGTTCAACCGGTTTGGGTCATTTGAAGGCTGCTTCTGTTTCTTTTAGAGTGAAGTTAAAGAAACCCTTAATATTGGTGCTGATATTTAGATGTTTTTTTTGTGTTCTGTTTGTTATTTTTGAATACGACTCTAGCTCCTGATGACACTATTCACACCTGCGCAATCATGTTTAGGACAGAATTAGACAATCAGGGTTTAAATTGGTTATTTCAGCCAGGCTAAAGGACAACCGGTGCCAAGGGGAATGAAGGAAAGTTACAAAACTGCAATATGAAAGCGTGGATCGAACTCTGGAGTGGGTTTATTCACACTGTCCTTAAAGGTGCCTTTTGTGCCCCGTGACATCACTTTATCTCCGCCAATCAGCCGTAAGTCCGGAACGTTCTGTCCCGCGCAGGATTCATATGATTGGCTTCTCCATCCGTTTTATTGGATTCCATTAAAACCAGTATTTTTCATGTCCTTCTCTCGCATGTTGCATCTGACTTCAGTTCCATTAATCGTCCTTTAACCTTGAGTTCATTCATACCGATTCTGAAATCAATGTTAAAGCCTGGATTTGCATTTTTTCCAACAATAAAACGTCATCAAACGGTAAATTTACCGTCTTTGTGCGATGGATTAGTCGATTTAGTTACATGTCTACTTGTTGCTGCAGCTTTATTTACACTTTGTGTATCCATTTAGTTTTGAATTGTAAATTATATTTTGATTTGTAATGAGGGATCCCCCCCCCCCCTTATTTTCTTTTCTACTTACATCTTTGGTCAAGGAAGTTCTTGATCTCATCCCTCTGAACTGGACCTTCCTTGGTAAATGTATGTAATTCCATCTGGCATCTCTAATGATCTTCTTATTCTAAATGTTCCTCATCTAAAGAAACCGCCGTGGTTCACTTCAGGTTTACATAATCTCTACTTTCGCTTTGGTTTTAACTCCTCAGTTTAGTGTGGGATATGTTGACGGCTCTCGTGGGACTGAGGTCGAACATGCAAAGACTTTATATTACTGCTGTAACAAAACAGTGATTTAATGTAAAAAAAAACAAAACAATAAAAGCAGACTTTTTTTTCTACAACAAAGGTGTCAGTTTGAAGATTTTTTAAATCCTTACTTTCTCAAGGTGAGCTAAATGATTTTTCTTATTAGTAAGGACTGGAACCTCTATCCTGATCACACCTTTTAACCTGAGTTTAACCCTAGTGTGTGTGACTGTGTGTGTGTGTGTGACTGTGTGTGTGTGTGTGTGTGTGTGTGTGGTGGACTCTGAACCCAGAACGTGTCTTATTTCGCTCAGAGTCAACACCCTGCAGGCTGTCATTTGTGATGTGAACGAGGGCGTAGAGCTGCTCCAGCCGTCATCACGCTTACATCCGGCTCTGATAAGAGTTTCTCAGCGTGACTCACTCCCTTGTTCTACCTCCATCCCTGTTCACTCTGAGCATCCACCTCCACCTCCACCATATGACACAGACCCACAAATATCTGCTCAGTTGGTTGATTGGTCCATTACGTGGAGCTTTTGGCTCCAGCTCACTGTTGGACCCATCATTTGTCACAGCGTGACAAACTCATTCTTTCTTCAACGTGTTCTTCACTGGAATGATGACTGCTTCAGCTTAATCACAGAGAGGTCAGAGCGAGAAGATAAATTCTTTATTTCTCAACATATGAGTCACAGTTTGTACAAATAGAGGACGAATACTCTCTGTATATAAAAGATAAAAAATATAAATGCATAAAAAATACTCATGTTTTGTGTCGTAATGCTGCCACCCAGTGGCTCTCTGAGGGAACTTCAGGCACATTCAGCGTGACAGGAGTCCAACTCTGCTTCAAAGGATCTATAATCTGTTTTGTTTTTTTATCATTAAATGACCAGATATATGCCAGTATTTGGATGTTATGAAAGCCGACACACCTGCCTCAACCTGAACGGTCCACTTTTTTCCCCCTTTTCTTTTGTTTTTTTAACCCTTTGCTGTCTTGGTGAGTTTACACGTTGGAGGAGGCGAGGCAGGGGGCATCAGGCGGGGAGAAGAAGTCGCAGAAGCCCTCCTCGGACAGGTGTCCGTATTCGTTGTTGTAGAAGTTCTGTCCTGTGAGCTGGCTGAAGAAGTGATGGTGCCTGGAACTGCCGGCACCACTGCTCCGACCCAGGGAACCATGGGAGGCTGTCAGAGGCTCTGTGCTGCTGCTGCTGCCAAAACGACTGTGGAGAGGATAAACACATGACTCATCATCATCGATTCAACCTCTAGTTCCAATTCAGACTGACAAAGGAAACGACAGATTCTAAATTAGGATGCGTAGGTGTTCTCCCAGATGCCCGTGTTTAATTTTAAATGTTGGCTCAAGATCTGACACAATTACCTGTCGGACACACAAAAACAAGAAACCAGGAGGGGGGGGGGGGTCTAATACTTTTTCCCAGCACTGCAGTTACACAGGAGGTTGAAAGTGTTGAGAGTCAGACATCGGAACAGAACAGGACATTAACACTTGGTTAAAAACAACCTTGGGTGAAACATCATTATTTTTACCCTGCTTCTTAACAATAATCCTTTCTAACATAAAGTCGTGTTTTAAATAAGAAATAAAACCGGGGAATGTCAATCACTCTTTTCCTTTCAATGCAAAAATCAATCTCTTACATAGTAGTATTTAAAAGGTAAAGTTAAAATGTTAGGACACCCATTTCTTAATTCACGAGTATTAATGTTAATGTTTGCCAACTGAAGACAGAACCAAAATAAATGGAACACATCTCCAATGTCAGATTTACAGAAACGACAGTTTTCATCTTCTTCCATACTCCGAATAAAAAGGATTTTCTTGTAGGCAGTATTTATATTTTAACACTAAACCTTAGTTCTTCATTTATTTTAATGGCTCTGATAAAGCCCAGCTTAGAGAAGTAGGATCATTCATTCTTTACCTGTCTGCACCTATATTTATGGTTAAACAAATCAAATCTTTGTAAAGGTGCGTGACCCGGTGATTTCGTATTGCTAACGTTTTTAGCATAAGTGAATGGGATTTAACATGGCGAAATTAGCATCACTGCTATCAATCAATTTTTTATTTTATTTACATAGCATCTCCCTAACATGACAGGTCTCCAAAGCATGGTGGGCAACAGGGGGAGGGGCGTATCAATTCATGGTGTGATAACCAGTCTGTCATTTTCTATCAGCTACATCACCTCTGAAAAAGTCCTGGAAAATGATTTGAAGAAAAGAGTGGGAGCACTTTTGTGTGATGAAAGTTTAAAAATGTTTTTTCTTCTGAGCACCACACATTCACATTTCCTTGTACAATAAAGCAACTCCCTTCTATCGTTCCACACACAGCGGGTGATGAGCAGTGACTTTCAGAGTGGGTTTCCAACAGGCAGAAGAATCATTAAGCTGTTATGAGACTAACCTTTTAGAGACGGCCCCCCTGTGCTGGTGCTCAATCCTCTCAAACTCCTCCGAGGCCAGAACCATCCCGCTGTCGGTCTGGTTATCCTGCAAAGATGCACAGTTGGACTTCATGTCAATTAAGAGCCTCAGTTTCGACCGCATGTGTCTGAGAGCAGCGACTTCTTCTGCTAATAATCTGAGGGGAAACATTCCAAAGCTAAATGGGATCTCAAAGATCTCACCTGAGGAGATTTCTGTTGGTGCACCTCCAGAGGCAGCTCCTCAAACGTCTTCACTCTGGGCTGGCCGAATACTTTGGACGGTCCCACAAACACGCAGCCGGAAAAGGGAACGCAGTTATAATACCTGGATGACAAATGTAGAAAAGATAATCAGATTATTATTATTATTATAATTATTTCTGTATTTGGGAAGAGAGCTGTCACATTCTCATCACATTAATATGGATGTCAAAACGTAACTTGAGTCTAAAATGGTCATTGACCTTCCGTTGGTTCCGTTGGTATAATCTCAAAGAACGTGCTGCGGTACCTGTTGGGAAGAGTGTTGGAGGCGTGTCTGAGCTCCTCTTCAGACGGAGGGCGCGATGAAGCCTGCGAGAAGCCGTCGTCGTCCGAGCTCTGCGAGTGGTTCAGAGGGATGTAGTCCTTCCCGTCCTGAAGAGAATCAGGTTCAAGGTCAAACTTTGACTAAACTAATCCAAATCCAAGTCTCTCCAGTAGTGGACTTACAGGTAGGCTGTTGTCCTGCAGCAGGTCTCCCAGGATCTGCACCAGGGATGGGAAGGTGGGCCTCTCTTTGGGCTCGCCATGCCAGCAAGCCAGCATGATGCCGTATCTGCCAGCAGAGGGCAGCGTCGTCACAACAAAGACCAGACTGAGCTTCTACTTCCTGAGTATTGTCTCTTGGGATTAAACATTTGGCTACCACTTCACTATAAGACTACTGTTATGAAGGATTTATGAATGGTTTGTAACTGGTTTAAAAATTAAGTTCTAAACCCACTAAAAATCTTGAATTAACTTCGGTAGCTCATTAGATATCGAGGTTGAAAGAGACGTGTGGCCTGCCAAATAGTGAACCCTCCCTGATTATTGGGTGCCATGTTATAAACTGTTTATAAATGTTTAATAACCTGTTGTGCTTAAGTTAAACCTAATCTGAATTACATACCCAAAACTTAAACTTAAGATAGCTCCACAATTAGCAGGTGTATTTGCATAACCTTTGTGTCTATCGACAGAAACTTATAATAATTTATTTTAAGTTTCAATAAAATTGTACAAAGAAGTATTAGGGCAAGGCGTGTCGACATGGCGACTTTATTCTCAACATTTTGACCTTTTTTTGCGTAATTTGGACTTTTTTTCTCGACATTTTGTCTTTCTCTCCGCGACATTTGGACTTTATTCTCGAAATGAAATAAATAAATAAAAAATCTTCCTTCCATGTTATTCCACACAGTTTTTGTAGGACGGGACCAGGATGATTCTCCATCTGGCCCAGTTTGATGACCAATGTCCTCAAAAAGTGCCAAGAGATTTTACCTGAGAAATACCACCTATGTCCACTAGGGGTATCGATACATAAATCAACATCTCTACTAAACTCTAGCACTATGCACAGTAAAAAATAAAAAAAAATCCAAATTATAGTGGATTATGGATTCCATTAAACACAATTAGAAAGGGTTTTCGAAATCTTTTATGTAGAAAGTCTTATTTTAATTGTTTAATTTTACCATGAGCAGATTGCTGTTTCAGCCATAAAGTGACATAAGGTGCAGCAAATCTTTTTCTTTTTTAACATTAAACAACCATCAGTCATATTTCTCGTAATAAGTAATAAAGTGTATCATTCTATTATAAGAATAGCACATTCTATTTATTAATAAAAGAACAATAGAGAATAATAATAGACCTACATTTCAGGGGACGCCGTCTCTGGCGATCTCATCCGGACGCCATCTTTCAGCCGTTTGCAGAAGTCTTCGTCGATTTGGACCCCCGGGTACGGAGACGCACCTAGAGGTTTACAAAGAGGAGAACGAGACATTAATTAAGTTGTCGGCTTCTGTTAGTGTCTGGATAACAGCGGCGAGGAGTCACTCTTTCTCAGGACATAAATTCACCGTTACTTCAGGCAGGAGGAGAGACAGAGCCGGACTCTTCAAACTCCAGACTCAACTGGAGGTTCTACGCTCCGTTCTTTTGATTTCTACACAAAGCAGTACAATAAGTGTGTGATTTAGTGTTTATCTTTTTACCCAGTGAAAAGATTTCCCAGAGGAGAACTCCAAACGACCACACATCGCTCTGGCTGGTGTACACTTTGTCGAAGATGCTCTCGGGGGCCATCCACTTCAACGGCAGACGGGCCTGACGGGACGTTGAAGAGATGAAGGCGTGAGCAGAGACTAAAGCTGCATTTGAATCTCTTTTTACAGCAAAGCAAAAAAACATTCATGTCTCCAGTGAGTGTGGACTAGGATAAAGGTGGGGGCGGGTGTAGGGATGGCGTACATTGCCTTTCCTGACGTAGTCGGGGTCTTTGTATATGTCTCTGGCCAGGCCGAAGTCACAGATCTTCACAATGTTGCTCTCTGACAAGAGAATGTTCCGGGCTGCCAAGTCTCTGTGGATACACTGTGGATACACACAAAGAGCACACACACATCACAACAGGTGTGTGTTTGTGTGTATGTGTGTGAGGGAGTGTGTGTCTGTTCTTGAACATACTACATAGTGAGTACCGGCACAAGTTTTTCACCAACAGAGTGAGGTCATTTTTGGGAAGTGAGGACATTCTGGCAGGTCCTTAGCCTTATCTACAAGAATGTGTGTGTGTGTGTGTGTGTGTGTGTGTGTGTGTGTGTGTGTGTGTGTGTGTGTGTGTGTGTGACTGTGTGTGTGTGGAAGAGTGTGTTTTTGTGGGAGTGTGTGTGTCTGAGAGAGTGTGTGGAAGTGTCTGCGGGAGTGTGTGTGTGAGGGAGTGTTTGTATGAATAATTTCAATCTCTGCCAGACAAGGTTAATAGAAAGTTGGCTATTTTAATAATATTATAACACTTTTAATTAAAGGGAGTGTGTATTTATGTGTTTGCATCTGTGTGTGTGTGTGTGTTTGTGTGGCTGGACTGGATTATGTCTCGGCCCGTTTGAACTCTGCTGATTCGCTGCAGGAGACCCGACATCATTCAACAAGTTGAAAAGTAAATTTACCAGGAGGCAGGAGGCTCCTGGTTTGAAGGAGACATTTAAGGCCGGGCTCAGAGTCCAGCTGACTGGTGGGTTTCATTTATACGATCAGAGCGTCTCTGTTGTCGCCGTCATTATTCATCTGAATCAACGTAAGGAATTTCAATCCTATACTTTGATGGCAGCAGACAGTGAGAGTATCAGTGGAGATGGTACTGGTTATTTTACCTTCAAGTTGTTGGAGGTAATTAAAAAGTCTTGGGGAATCGACTGAAATGACTGAATGGAGAAACTTTCATCTCCATCAACAGATAAATAAATAATTTAAATTGAATTATTTAAAAAATTCATTCTCACTTTTTAAAGTCAGCGCCCGTTCAAACTGTGCATTTAATAAGATTTAAGATGAGATAAGATGAAACTATTGATCCCAAAGGGAAATGGAGACTTTTATATATTTTATTGAATATTTTGTCCCATTTAACAAAAATGTATTGATTTCTTCTTCTTCTCCTTCTTTTAGCTATTTCCTTTAGCCGTCGCCACGAAGGATCATCTGTTTCCATATCGTCCTGTTGTCTGCCCCTCCCTCAGTCTCACCAACCAACTGCATGTCCTCTCTCACCACATCCAGAAATCCCCTCTTTGGGCTTCCCTTTTTTCTCCTGTATAACATTCTCCATCTCCCGCATCCTTCCTCCAATTGATCCACTATCTCTCTTCCTCATGTGTCCAAATCATCTCAATTTGGCCCCTCAGACTTTTTCTCCAAGACGCCAAACCTGGACCGTCTTTCTCATGTGCTCCTTTCTAATCCTGTCCTTCCTCGTCACTCCCCGAGAATATCTGGACATCTTTCATCTCTGCCAATTCCAGCTATACCTGCTGTCTTCTACCCAGAGTCACCATCTCTAAACCATCAAGCAGATCTGCTCCCACCACCATCTTGTAAACCTCTCCCTTCACTCCTGCTGCTACTCTTCTGTCACAGATAAATCACACTCTTCTTCACCCACTATACCCTGCCTGCACTCGCTTATTCACATCTTTTCCACACTCCCCATTGCCCAGAAAAGTTGAACCAACCCAGAACATTAAATTCCTCCTCACCTCTACTCCTTCATCTTCACCGTTTCATCTACCTCCCTTTCATTCACACAAATGTATTCTGACTCGCTGCCACTGACCTTCATCCCTCCTGTCTCCCGCGCATACCTCCACCTCCACAGGCTTGCCTCCACCTGCTCCCTGCTCTCACTAAAGATTAAAATGTCATCCGCAAACATCCATAGTCCATGAAGACTCCTGCCTGACCTCATCTGTCAGTGTGTCCGTCACCATAGCGACCAAGAAGGGGGTTTAAGTAGCTTATTTAATGATTTTGTAATTGCCAAACACATTTTACTGTAAAAATTTTTAAACATTAAAATTTTGATAATTTTGTATAATTTAAGTTTTCTATTATAAAATAAGTCAAAATCTTTGATAAAATAGAACAATTTCATTAATTTAAAACATTTCATATAATAATTTATTCACATATTTTTATTTGTTTTTAATATAATATAATATAATCGAGTTCCATTTCAAATTACTTCGATTTGATGAATATTGTATTTCACAGTTTCACTGTTAACTTAAAATAAATGAATAATAAATGAACAGAAACTGCTTAGATTTTTTTTCTTTTTTTTTTTTAACCAGTAATGGCAAATATTTATATATATATATATAAATATATATATATATATTTTTTTTTTCAGATTTTCAATTATCAGATTTTTCAAAAAAGAAAAAAAGAAAGTAAAAATAAAAAGTAAAAATTAAATAAAATAAATAAGCAAATGTTTAAATAAAATCAAAAATAAAACAAATAAATGAAATGAAACTATAGTAATTGTGAATAGATTATTAACACATTTAATGTGGTAATACGATGCTGCATTAATCTTGCTGAACAACAATAGCCCCCTCAAAAAGACTAATTTTTAATATATTCAACTGTGCCTGACTGTGTCTATCCCGAATAATGGCAATGATTTAAAAATCAATACGTAGAGCGAGATGAATCCACGGCTCTTGTCAACGCTCGCATCGTAAATGAACAAGCATGAAGATTTGAGAACTAAACCTACTTCCTCTGCGACCAACCTCTTCTCACGACATTCCCTAATTATGAGATGATTATCCTGATGGCTAACCTTTCTGGAGGCCAGGAACTCCATGCCGCGAGCCACCTGGAAGCTGTAGCAAATGAGATCCTCTATGGTGAGAGGAGTTTTCCACAGGTCCTCCACTGGAGTGAGAAGATGGAGGCAGAACAAAATCATAACAGAGTTGCAAAAGGACAAAGAGTTTAACAGTTGAATGTTATGATCGTAAACAGGCTCACATTTCTCCAAGGCAGGACTCTGAGAGGGAGAGTTTGATGAGGGAACCGGAGGACTGGTGAGGGTGGAGGAGGTGGGAGATGGTGGGTGGCGAGCCTTCTGGTCCATGTGGCCCGCCTCGATCATCCGTCTCACCTGACTTTGAGTTTTAGGAGAGCGATCCTGATCAAGGGAAGACAGGTGATTATTTTTCTTCATGTCATTCAACAGGTGAAAAGAGTTACAATAGTTTACTATAGGTTCTATAATCATTTATATTTTTAAGTGTTGGAATGTCTTCCCAATAAATAGATGTTATTTTGAGTCATAATAATAGAAAATAATTTTTAGAAATTAGAGAAAGAAAATAAATAAATCATCCAAAAGAAAATAAAAGATAAAATGTTTTTCTAAAAAAATAAAAGAATTAAGATAAAAGAATATTAAAAAATGAAAACTATATAATAAAAATGTCCCAAAATTTTTTTTATAAAAGAATATTTAAAATAAATGGTTTTTGTTCCTGTTACTATGTGTCAATAATCTGTTAAAAAACAGAAAATATCCCAATAATTCCATCCTCTTCAAAACCCAGGTCACCAAAAATGTTATTATTACCAGGAACCCCTTTTATTTTGGAAAACAAATTCAAAACGGGAGGAAAATGTGGTTCAGTTGTATTTGTGTAATTAAGAAAAAGGTTAAAACCATTCCATATTACAGAGTTGAGGAAACATAACGAAAGAAAAAATAAATATATATATATATACTATAATAATTAACAATCTAATGGCACATTAACATTTCATTTCTGGTTCATATTCCATCTTAGTCTTTCTGCAATCATGCCAACAATCCGACAGGCTACAAACTAACCCCACGGACAGAGAAAGGTGAAAACCTGAGAATCTGATTTACTATTTCCCTTTATGTCAAAACAGTCATTATTAATCTAATTGTCACCAACAGTGCCAGGATTTGGCTTCATTAGGAAGCGCTGAGGTCTGCACAGAGCTTCGATCTGTGCCCCTGTCCTAAAAAATCACGTAATCTACCCATCCTGATCAGATCCAGCCTTCCGCTAATGATCGGCCGACGGCTACACAACCATTAGCCACTTATATGAAGATGGAGGTTTTTCTCCCTTCCTGTCATCCATTTCAGTTAAATATAACGCCTAATAGTCAGCTCTTCCTTTTTTGGGCTTTTTTTCTTCAAATCAGACAATAACCCCCTCTTCCTAATCACCCCCCGAATCCAAAATTGACCAATCCTTCTCTCTCAACTTCAACCAGAAGCTGGTTGTATTTGTAATTTGTGGCATGAGAGGCAAATGCGAGACTGGAGAGGATATTCCTTGAGAGAAGAAATGCGAATACTCCAAGGTCTGGACTTGTGGTCCAACACGCTTAAAACATTCATTGTTAGGGGTGGGGGCTGTGGTTTAAAGGACGTTAGGGATAAGGCTGAATGTTACACTCCATGTTTTACACATTCTTTTATCTTGCATTTGTCTGCCGTGAAGGAAATACATATAAAAAACCCTTGGGAAAAAAAAAACAGGCATGATTGAAGAAAAGAAGAAAAACATGCATCACAGGTTTCTTCTAATGAGGACAAAATGGTTTTCGATAGGGGTGCACCGAGGGATCGGCCAGCGGATCAATACTGTGCCGGGAGGCCTAGTTTGATGAAATCGACAATCGGCCGAGCAGTTTCAAACAACCGTTTCTGTGCCAGTCACAGACGCACTGTACACGCACACCATGCATGAGCTAACGCGGCTGCAAACATCCCACAAGTAAACTAGAAAAACACCAGAAAAACACAAAGCTCACAATTAGTAACAACCAGTAAGGACAAAATAAGCTGTGGAGGAACGACCCCGAAAATGTTCAGCACAACAAACGTAATCACGAACTTGCAAATGAATCACCCCGAAGAACATAGGAAATTTGAAGAAGCTAACGTTAGCAGAGCAACTTAAGCTAGTGTGGGGTCAGAACCAGCTACGAGCCCGCTATATATATATATATATATATATATATATATATATATATATATATATATATATATATATATATATATATATCATTATATATGTCATTTATGGTTTTTGAACGTTAGGACGAAAGATGCTCCGGCGGACCAACCCCCAATCTGAGTAACATAGAAGGTTTCAAGAAGCTAACTAAAGCTAGCAACAGCACAGAGCCGTCCACGAGCCCTGAAGTCCCTGAACCAACCCAACATGTTACATGTAATGGACTGAACGAGGCTTACAAAGTTTTATTTTCATTTCACAGAAACGCACCGCCTGGAGGACGGTAATGTCAACCAGCCTTACTTCCACTGTAGTCCTTCAAGATAAGAGAACTTAAAATGACTTATGATTTCAGCCAAAATCGGTATCGGCCGTTCAGATTTTATAAAAATCTGTGATCAGTGATGGGCCGATCACAGAAAATTGCTATCCCTGACCTTTAGTATTCAACTGTAGTAATAAAGTCTTTAATAAAGCACACGTGTTTGTTTCTGATGACCGAACCGCAGCCACATTATAACATCCAATCAAACACGTTGACGGGAGAATGGTAGAAACCTCTTCAGTACCCTGTATGGGAGGAAGAACTCTCTCTTGGCTCGCAGGAAGTTGGACAGATTTCCATACTTGCAGTATTCCACGACAACCATGAGCGGACCTGGGGATACAGACAGTTTCATAGTTAGTCTGTTAATTTGTTTTATTTTCCTTATTTTGTTCATCATAATACTAAATGAGACATGAGAGGTTTTCTCGATTGTAAAATGACTTATCCTTCTTGTTTTTTGACTCCCCGACTATGTTCCAAGAACTCTGAGCTGGAATTCTTCACTGAGTCTATCTGTGATGCTTAATAGCTGCTTTGCCTTGTTGTAAACATTTTTCAGATGTCTCAAATATGAGCGCTGTCCGTTTCTGGACAATCGTAGAAGCTACATTAATTTAGGGATGCAATAAGTGAGGGAAAAAGGCAGCTTCGACTTTCGCTGCTGGGTTTCACTTAGATGCTGAGTAGAATCTCTGTGGGCGTTCGACAAAGTGATGTTACCACAGAAAAGGATTCCACTCGACACAACAGCTGGCAGAGATGGAAACCGATCTAACCTGAGGATGCCAGTTTGTAAAAAACACTTATGTTTGAGCTGAGTTTCATTTCAGCCGAAAACAGTCCCTGAAGCCCAATTAGGAGACATAGAACCAGAAACACAGCATCAGAACAAACAGCGGCACCACATCACAATAATACCACCTTTTACACACAGTTTATATTTAGATTATAAATCCGCTTGAAAAAAAAATTTAATTAGTAAATTGTTACCGGACAGCAGCCATTTTCACCTGTTGTTTTGCTGGATTTTGTTTACCGAGGCTTTATGAATATAATCTAGTGAAAGAGTTAAGATCCGTCCTCACCGTTCGATTTCGTGCAGGCTCCTAGCAGGTTCACCACGTTTAGATGGTTACCGATGTGAATCAGAATCTTTAGCTCGGACATCAAGGCCTTATGCTCGCTTGCTGTCGCTCCATCTGAAACACACACACACACACACACACACATACGCACACATCCATCATGCAGAGAACACATCCTATTGTTTATTTTTGCGTGTCTACTTTCCTACATACAGTGCTTTCTATGTATACATCCAATCAGAGCTTCGAGAGGGTTCCACAACCTTCATATGCAGCATGCATGTACAATGTGTACTCAAAGATAAATCTCACCCTTCAGCATCTTGACAGCCACCGTGTCCAAACTGTTGCTCTTGCTAATGCCGTAGATTGATGCCTCAATTACTTTTCCGAAGGCGCCATGGCCTAAAACCTTTCCTGTCAGGGGAGAAAACAGAGAATAACCATGCTCAGTGATCTATATAGGCTTGCTTTTGGTCTCACTGGAATACTAAGACTGTTGTGATTGGGACAGCTGCAAAATGTAAATGCATCTGGCCCCCATACAGACAATTGGGAGGAATTAAAACCTCAATGGAAGCATTTGGAAACAACATGTTGCAATAAGTTACTCTCGTGGAACAGATACTTTCCCTCAAGGCTTTTTCATAGGCAGTGCTGGGATTGAGCACATATTTAACATTAGCACTTTACTTGCCAGCACTTTTCTTGGCTGGCTGCTGTCCCAATCCATCCATTTAAGGATTCTTGAAATGGAAAACTCACTCACTTTCATTCATCTATTCACTCTCCCTGCGGATGACCTCATGCAACTCCCTCTCCCGTTCACCTGTTTATCCCCTCACTCACCCATCTGTCCTTTGACCCCAGACTCACCCAGTCGGAGTCTGTCCCTGGATATCTCCCACTGCGAAGAATCGTAAGGCAGGTATTCACACTGATCATCCAGGGGTACCTCCCCAGGGTCCATGATGATTGACAGGTAGCCTGTCTTTATGTCTGCAGGGTTAGCCTGAAGTTCAGAGGGAGAGAGAGAGGGCGTGGCAAACAGTGAGGTGAGGAAGTTTGTGCTTATTATTGTTGAATATGTTAAATGAGGTGATACAGTGTGAAATAAAAAAAAAGACAAACAGGAATGAATGAAAAATGCAGTGGTTTTTTTTTAAAAAGAAAGTAGCTGTGCAGCAGGCCACAGACAGGACGTGGAATGCTAATTCCAGGCACTACAGATTGTCCCAAGCCTCTCTGGTGGGGGTGGAACCAGAGCTGGTTAGAGGACGGCTCAACTACAATCTACGTATTAAATCACAGGACTTTCCTATTATTTTAACAATCCCAGGATCCTGGAGTATCTGTCAGAGAATGAAAGCTCAAAGTATCCTTCTTCTGTCTCAGAGTGGCATTTTTGAAAGAGAGCCATCTGGGGACTTAATAGATCCTCTGGGGGACGTCAATGTTCAAAAGGAGACATTTAGAGGAAACTGATGGCGAGGAATGGTTTACCAGATAAGAACCCAAGTGGTCCTTAGTTATTAGATTTCTGCGCCAGCTTTGGATTGGCTTTAACAGTCACCAGAATCAGAAGCTCAAAGTCTCAATTTTAGAGGCTATTGACGGGAGCCCTGGTCAGTCCAGCGACTCAATAATCCATTTTACATGGACATTTTTCTCCTTTCAGAATGAAATCATTCCCAAAGGATATTGCTGTGTTGACTGTTTATATGAGCGGTGAACTAATTGGAAATGGTGTTTACATGTGCCGTCACATTAATCAGGAGAGCACTCAACAGCTGAGTGAGGAACGCTAAACGGCCAATAGATGAAGAGTTTCATCAGAGGGTGGGTGTCCGCCGTGTGATCGAGGCTGTTTATGCCGATGCTTTTAATGAGGAAACAGCCTGATAATAACTTGTGTTTACAAGAAGGAGAGAGGGAGGGATTGAGGGAGAGAGAAAAAGCGTTGTCAGTACCGCAAAGAGGTTTTACTCTAACTAACGTTTTAACATTACTACGTTCAAATATTAAGTTACTAGTGAGGTCGCGTTGGACGGTAAACTCACCAGAATATAACGTTAACATCAACATCAGGCGAAACGTTTAAAGCAGAAACTCCTCATCAAGCGCTTTTGTTCTGAAAACCCCGACCCACGTCACTGAGACTGAGTCTACAGTTGTTTGGTGGACTTGAAGACTGCTGAAGAAACCGGCAGGTAACTCAAGGGAGGTCTGTGTTTACCCACAACACTGCTGTGAGTCATCTAGTACGTAAAACCCGTGGGTTAAAATCACAAGTGTAGAAACCCGTTATAACCACACCCATCAAATGGTAGACACACCCAAAGTTTATATAACCCCACCTCTTTGACCTCACCTTCCTTTTCCCTCCAAACACCACAGAGAACCAAAGAGAAGCAAAGTATGTGACTTCACCTCTGTTTTTCTTATTTGGCTCTATCTTGTATTATTTCATGTTTATGTTTATTTATTCTAAATGTCCGTTTGTTCATTTTCAGCATAAATAATGATTTGATTGTTGATGATAAGAAAAACCCCAGATAGTGATATATGAGTGAGTTTATTTCATTTACAAACCAATTATTTAAGACGGAGACTTGCTTTGTATTATTTATTTTTCTATTGTGTGTATCTGTTTATCTGGAATAAAGTTGCTATTTCAAGCGAAGAAATATAAGCATCTTGGAGTACTGTTCATGAGTTATGGAGAAAGTGAGATGGGTTAGAGTGTGGCATCAGCATTAATGTGGGACTTGTATTGGACCATCATGGAGTGAAGAGAAGAATTGGTGAATTATAATCTATAGTCTTTATAAGATAAAATAAGATAAAATAAACCTTTATTAGTCCCACAACGGGGAAATTGCAGGGTTACAGCAGCAAGAGCATATTACGGAATAAGTATATATGTAAGTATAAGTATATATGTAATAGTAATAGCATATAGTATATTAATAATAGTATATATATATATATATTATATAGTCTATGATCTGTTTCCAACCTTCATCTACGGTCAAAACCTTTTGTAAACAAGTGGCTAGAAAGAGTTTTCTCCATGGATGAATGGATTCTTATGGAAGAGACGGAGGATTTTTTAAATTATACCCGGGATGATAAGGAGCTTTCAGGGGACAGTTTGGAATAGTAAATGCTATCGTAGTGCTATTATACAATATAAAATATCCGTATTGTAACATACGTTAAAGCACTGATTGCAATTTTTTTTGCAGATCACCGATTTTATAAAATCTGACCAGCCGATTAAAGTTTTAACACCATAAAGATTGGTTTATTCTAAGGGGTCTTATTTTAAAGGAATACAGTGGAAGTAGGGCTGTTCGGCATTGTGTATGTGTTCTCATCTGTTGAAATTAATGTACGCTCCTCCCTGCGGTGCGTTTCTTAAACAAATTGTATGTAATTTTGAAGTGAAATTTAAACTTTGTACGTCTCGTTCAGCTTTAGCCGCTTTGCCAACGTTAGCTTCTTGAAACTTGCTTTATTCCTAAGGGTGACTCGTTTTCCAGTGTCTAATTTAGTTTGTTGGGCCTAACGTTTCCGGTTTGTTCCTCACACCATATTTTGTCCTTGCTGGTGTTACAAACTGGCAGCTTTTTTGATTTTGATAATCCTATATTAATGATATTATATATAAAAAAGAAAAAATTTCCATTACATATTTACCTTTAAATACGCCAAGTTTTAGATTTGCAGTGTTCCTGTGCATCTTTACTAACCATTGAAATCGGCGTTCTCAAATGGTTACTGTAAAAAAGGAACCCCTTTGAAGGTTCATACAGTGAGATTATTATTGATGAAGAAAGTTGTATTTTTTATTTAAAGAAACTCTCCTCACACTAATTAAAGTCCTGTCTCCTCTGCAGGATAATTGGTCGCCTCATACTGTTTATGAGAGGCACTGATGCGCACAGCCGCTCTGATATAAATACTGCAATCTTTTCTCTTAATTAAAGAACAATACTGTCAACTCCAACTAACAGAGGACATTGGTTTCTAGATGCAACCACTACTATTTTAAAAACAACGTGTCGTTACCATGACAACAAGACTTACAGTCTCCAAGGACTCCACTAAGGTCTCCAGCACTTAATGCTCTTTAAAGTAAAAATAGTCACTTACAAGTGCATTTCATATATAAATATAAAGAAAAGGCTAATATAAAGTCAGCTAGATCCTTTGATCGTTGTATATTTTAGCTTCTAAGGAAATATCTCTGCCAGATAGTAACTTTGGTTCTACGTCTAAGCTCATTAAGGCTCATAGTGGAGGTAATCAAGGTCTCGTTTTTCCTTTTTTTCATACGTCTTTAGGATTCCCACTGAAGGCACAATCAAAGATGGGAACAAAGGACAAAATATTAGAGAGGACAAAGAGGGAAGAAAAAAAAAACAGATTAATTTGTGTATCTTAATTACTGTCTGAATCAGTTTGTAAATGTCAGCACCACACTGTGAATGGTCGCTCATCGGTTTTGTGAGGCCGTCTAATATGGGACCAAGTGAGGATGAATAAAAGACTATGTGAGCTTCATCATAGGCGCGCTTGTTGGTCAGGGCTAATAGCAGTAAAAGGCTAATTGGGCGTGCGCTGAGCCGATGTCAAAGCGGGTAAATTATAGAGTCCTTAAGATCAAATGGGCTGTTCTCAAACGCTGAAAGAGAAACCACGGGTCAAAGGTTAAAGTGTTTCTGTCACAGTTTGTCGTGAAAAGTGGTGCACCCTGACCCGCTTCACGTTGCAGAAGATGAGGATGAGCAAGGCCCAGAAGAAAACGGCGATGACTCCGGTCCCGATGAGGATAGTAATCTCCACATTGGCCTTGTCACTTGACCCTAGAAACCAACAGCAGGAAGAAAAAGAAAGTCATTTTTCTTTAACATGTATGTTTTTAACTTATCACAGGTCTTTTTCCTGGCTTCCTGTAGGCGGTGCTGTGTCATAAGCTGCTTACATGATATCTTAATGCTATGTAACAGCCATTTACAGATTTGAGCAATTCATCCTGAGACCACTTAGAAGCGACGCTCCCATCAAATCATTTATTCTGATTACAAAAGTTGGCAAACAGCCAGTGAGCTGTGCGCGATAAAAGCTCCAAAACTCCAGCTGGAGGGAAAAGTGTCAGAGGTCAAGGGGCTGCCATCTTGACCTTAGCGGTTTTATGGGAGAGGACGTGAGATCCGGGGCAGCTGCAATTTCAGGCATGAGTGCAGTTGTAAATGTAGGTCAGGGTTTACGGTGCGTCAGTGAGTTCAGGTGTCGTTTCGCCTGCGTACAACGGTTTGTTTTTCGAGTGCGTTATCTCACCGATGACCTGGACGGCGGCCGAGGAGTGGACGCAACCTCGCTGGTTGCAGGCGGTGCAGGTGTAAACGCCTGCGTCCTCCTCTCTAACCCGCTGGATGTTTAGCGTGCGGTTTGAATCCTGTAGCTGGACTCCTGTAAACACACACACACACACACACACACACATACTCCTTTACCTCCCAGATCATAAATTCAGCAACATGTCATTGTCCTCATCGTTTCTCCAATTCCTCTCACACCTCTGGAATTCTGCTATTCATTTATAATCCTGTCGTCCAAAGTGCCAACTAACATTTCCCAGCAGCCCCCACGAATGAAGGTAGTGAATCAGCTGTCACTCAGGCCCATATTGAATATGCCTCCAGCCCCCTCCCGCCCCCTCATCTCCTTCAGAAGTTAAGAAGGGAAGCACGCTGGGAAAGCTAATGAGCCATATCAATCGGCCCGAGGATTTTATGTGTGTGTGTGTTTTCTTGTCACTATTTGACACATTTATTTGAAAGTACCAGTGTGTGGGTGGGCTGGTCAGTGGTTGTGTGGGTCTCTGTGTTGGCTTTGATTGTCTGAAGTACCAAAAGAAATCAGCAACACCTTCCAAAATGTGTCTAAGAAATGAACAAAATCTGCTTCTTATAGAATATTTGAACCCAAAATAGTCCCAAATCCTGCTGCAATGTCACCTCAACAGAATCTTAGTCCTGCTGAAAATAAGACCCCGAGGGGCAATCTATAGGAGTCAATGCTGGCGTATGAGTGTGCGTGGCTGCTGGGTCGGTGGTGGGCGGCTAAGCCGTTGTGTAAATATGTGCATCATCTGCGTGGGTGTATTAATGCACCTGACATTTGATGGAGAGGCTGGTTGTCTTTGGACCAAGAGAGATGGGGCGAAGGTCTACCCTCCACGTCGCACTCCATCCGCAGCGACTCGGTCACGTTAACCGTCTGATTGGTGAGGCTGCGCTTGTAGCGAGGCGCCTCCAAGGCTGCGGAGGAAGAGGCCGGAGAGCAGGTTGAAGGCAAGGCGACATAAAGAGTGGCGTGAACAAGGATTATAAAGGATTTGAAGGAATGAGAAAAAACACACAATGAGAGAGAAAAGATTGCATTAAAATAAAAACCTCTATCCTGCAGCGCTGGCGTAAGGTTAGAGCGCACAACATGAATGAAACATATCGTTTGTAGGTTTTCAGCCCCGCAGCAGCTCATGTGTGTTTCCTGTCATACATATTGATGCTGTGCGAAACAGCAGGCGCCCTGTTTATTATCTAAGAGGGTATCGGGCTGCGTAGGTACCTCTTTATGATTGTGTGTATTTTTAAGCCCGCAGCATAGCAGCATCTCGTCCGATGTGACCCGTGTGTGTTTGCACCAGGGGGGGCTTCTTTTATCTTCTGATATTACCTGTGCTCAGAAGGACGGCGGTTCTATTTCAACTAATGCTGCTATGTCTGCGTCTGCAGCATCCAACTCTGTCATCTCTCACCTTTGACAGAGATGTATCGGAACAGGCACTGCTTCTCGCCGGTCCGCCTGCTCTGAGCCTCGCACACGTAATGACCCTCGTCCTGCAGCTGTATGGAGGGCAGGGTGAAGTCCAGCACCCAGCTGTTTGAGGGCTCCTGGAAGGAGAGCTGACTGTCGAGGGTGTCGGCGAAGAGGTGAACACTCCTGCAGTCCAGCTCCTGGGGTTTGCCCTGCTCGTCCTGCAGGGCTCTGGGGTCGAGGCGATACCACTGCAGCTGATCGTAGGTGTAATTGTCAGCGCTGCAGCACAGGGAAACTCTTTCTTGCTCAAGTGGAATCTCAGAGGGATCCACATCCACGCTGAATCCCTCAGGGATGGCTGGGAATATAGAGAGGAGGGTTTAAGTCATCTGGGAAGACAGAGCTGGACTTTTTTGAAAAATGTATTCCTTCCTTTGCATTTATGTTCAGTCCTCTCTTCCATCTATTGGTTTTATTTGCTTCTACTTGCCAATTGTTGGGGGCAATTTTTTATCATATTCCCTCTGTTTATTGCTTTTATCTCATCTTTTACTTTCATTCTTAATAATCTTTTGTAGTTTTTTTATTTTTTACTTTTCTACTGTTTTGATCTACTTTTCAGTTTCGCTTCATTTTCGTTCTTATTTGGGGATTTGATGTCATGTTCTTATTACTTTTCATCGCTTTACTGTCTTTTTTTTACCTTATTGACTGTTGACATCTCTTGTTTTTACTCCATCTACTGTGTTTCTCCCCTTGTTTTGGGAATTTGTCATCCATTTCTGGGATTCGTTAGGCTTTATGTTCATTATTAACATCATTACTGCGTTTATATTATTTATAAAAATGTTTTTTTCTGATTTCATTGTTATTCATATTTTGTAACTCATATTCCTACTTCTTTTTATTGTTTATTTCTTTTACTTTTTTTTAAATTCATTTCACTCTTAACATTTTATCTATTAAAAGGCATTTTATTATGTGTTATTATCATCTTAATGTCATTATTTTATGGTTTTATGGTCCAACACCACTTTTCTCTCATTGTAGTATTTTCATTGTTTTGATTTGATTAGATTAAGTGCGGAGCATATTGAATAACGTTTTATCGGTTTTGAAAAGGGTTATATAAATAAAGTTTGATTGATTGATTGTGTGCTTTCTGTTTCTGTTCCATTGTTTTTTTATCTTCTCCCCACAGACGTCACACAAAAACCAAAACATTTGATTAAAACATTATTGATCATCATTATTATAAAACCACTGTCTCTATTACAGTTTACTGTGAGAATATTTAAATTCCTTTCCTGATTTTTTACTTTTTTTTTTTGCTTAATCTAAACCAAACACGCACAAAAAACCCACAAAAGCAGATAAAACAAAATATAGGACCAGAATCAACACAACCTGATACTATCTCAAATCTGTCTTCAAGGTCTGGCAGTCTGTTGAATTTAGTTCAAGCAACATAATTACAAATTTCCTTTTCAGGCATCTACAGTGATCATTGAGTATTGTGGAAAGTGATGAAGACCCTTCAGTCCCTTCAGACGGACCTTTTCAGAAAAGTTAATGACTTAATCATTCAGTAAACCTGCAGCTCAAAGCTAGTTTTCATTTATCTTCATTTTTAAACATCATTATTTGTCTCCGTATTGTGGTAATGCTGTCATGGCAGCGCCGTCCCTTTAAGGCGGGGAAAACAACAACATAGGGGCAACTTTCGTTTACATTCGCAAAAAAGGAAAGCATGGAGACCAGACTCTTGAAACCATTGAGCGGTTAACCCGGTGAGATATGCAGTCAAATTCAACTCAGTGGGTTTAAGATGCTACATGATCCTGGAGCGATCGCCCCGCATGAGGAGGGAGGGTGCAACAAGCCCTCAATTCATGCCCCGGGTGATGCAGGGTCCAGGAGGGGAGGAAAGAGCACCCCTCACTGTAAAGCCAGACCTCAGCAATTTAAAACTCGACAATTTCATGAGTTGGGTCTTCATGTTCGCTTTGGACGGCAAGGTCGCATTTTTCCTTTCTACTGAATAGTAGGTTATGAATATTAAATTCCAATAATTCAAAGGGACACACATGAATTTTACACACTGCACCTTTAGGCAGAATAAAAAATAAATGACCCACACGGCTAAATGAAAGTCAGGAGTTCAACAGCCTCTCATTATTCTGACTGGTGGTTCCAATCTAAGCCAACATACTCACTGGTTACGTAGAAGTAGATCAGCCGCTCGTCTTTGCCGGCTTTGTTTTCAGCCAAACACTTGTACATGACAGAAACACTGGCGTTGCGAATCTGAAGCCTGCTCACTATCTGCAACGAGAAGAATTAGGGGGGGAGACCTTTATTCATGAGGAGGAAACACGCTTGCTTTAAAAAGAATTGCCTTGAGCTGCCAGGTAATTCTCTGCGGGCTGACCCGAACCAGATTTTGTGCTGACAGGCCAACAAAAAGAAGAAGAAAAAATAAAAACCTACTCAGGTGTGAGAGAGAAAACATCATTGTGGGCTAATGTAATCGTTTCCTCTTATGGATAGAAAATGTGCAGCCGTGTGTGTGTGAACATGTGTTCCTTTGAATGTGTGTGTGTCTGTGTGTGTGTGTGTCTGTTTATAACCAGTCCTCGCAGGAAGTCTGCAGAGGAAGGCTGTTCTAAATATTTTCTACTGTGGAAATGCGTCTTGATTGACAAAATTTGTTCTGCAGCTCAGAAATTTGGGACACTTACGTAAAAAAAGATCACAGTTCACGCAGGGGTCCGCTAACACAATCTCCTCTTTTCCGCTCGCTGGGATAATCATTTATAGAGATTGTCATTCCCTTCACTTCACTCCTATTATGAAATTATGAATGATTTTTCAAGAAAGGATTGATGAACCTTTTGCCGGCCGTCCACCACTTCGACTGACGTCTCAATAGCCTCGATTTCGTTCATGGCGTTCTCTGAGTTAATGTCCTGCCAGTTCTGACAATCCGCCATCCCGTCGGTCCGACCCTTCCTGTCTCGTTGGACCCTGGAGTGAAACACAGACACGTTTTTGGACATCTCCCCTCATTGGCATGCATGGAAGGCAGCAGACTTTTTGAGAGCATACTCAGAAGCCCATCAAACCAGACACCCTGAGGTTTTATGATTATGACTTCCCCGCAAAACCGGTTCCAAACCAGACCCAAAAAAAAAAATCAGATCACATCCCAAAGTCGGGGCAATTATTCCAACCGTCCTGACAGCTAATGGAAGAAATATGGTCTCAATTTAATATTATAAACATTCATAGTGTGAGCATCATAGCAGAACTAATGAAACATGAAATGGAATTTAGTTTGTTCATTTTCTCCCGAAGGCGTCGCTCCACTATTCCACGTTAGCAGACGGTAATCAGGGTCAGTTTCATTTCACTCTCTTGTGTTAAATAAGAATGAATAAGCTGTGATTATCGTTTTCAAATATAATTAATTCAATATTTTGAGGTTTTTTTTAACTATTCACCACCACAAATGATGGAATGGAGGAGAAGGGATTAACCGGAGGTACGGGTTCTGTCTATTACTCAAAAAAAGGTTTTATATATCTATTTGTTTTTTCAGGAAACTCTCATTATTAATAATGAACCAGGTGCCTTTTGTTGATTTGGAAGTTTTTCATTTTTTACATTTGCAGGGTTCCACTGAGGCCGGTTCTGATGGTCGGTTTCATTTTTGGAGCAAAACAATAAATGTCTTACAACAACTCGTCATGCTTTTTGATATTTAGGAACTTCTATCATTTGCATTTTTATTTCATTTCCATGGTTATAAGGTCAACTGTGACTCATTCTGTGAAACAACACAGCCGTTCCCTGCATATAGAGGCTCTCAGTTCATTTTCGGGGGTCAGATTCTTCAGACTTTTTTGCGCTCTGTCTGATCGACAACTTTTTCGCAAAGAATAAAAACCAGAGAAAGACGTTTCTGGTCTACCTCTTTATTTCTCCACCGTGAAAAGAAATGCTTCCACAACAACGTGCGAAGAGGAGGGATAGTGGATCAACTGGTAGGAGGATGCTGAAGATGGAGCTGCCATGCAGGAGAAAAGGAGGAAGAGCAGAGAGGACGCTTCTGGATGTGGTGAGAGAGGACATGCAGTTGGTTCGGATGGAATCAGATGCTCTGCTGTGGCAACCCTTTGAGGGAGCAGCTGAAATATGTCCCAGAAATCTATCAGGTGTGAAAAACCCTTGTATGAAAAACCCTTGAGGGACAAAGTTTTGGAAGTTTGTCGAACCAAACTGTCTTCAGAGTTTCAGACGTTGAACGTCACTGAAAATAATCCATAAACACGAAGATCCACAAAAAATGATGGACCTCACGACTGCATGCATGAGTTTACTCACGGCTGGCATCGTCATCATGATTCATTCATTGCCTCATTAGACAGCTTGTCTCTTCATATCACACAGAGGGGGCGGAGCCTGACAGTCCTCATTAAAACCATATTTTAAAGATGAGTTTTCATTTGAGGGATTGAGAGAAGTTTTGTTTTCCTGTCTGTAGAAACTCGAAACGTGTTTGCTTACCCTCCTCTGTGTGTGTCTGTATATGGGAGTGTATGTGCGTATGTCTCTAAGTGTGTGTGTGTGTGTGTGTGTGCGTGTTTCTGTGGGTGTCTGTGTCAACAAATGAAAATTATCGTCTACTTACACAATAGGAAGAAAGAAAGAATAACAAATAATTGAACAAACAAACCCTACCTGAAGTAAATCCACCAGTAAAGTTACAACTTTCTAGTCTTTTCATCTTCTGAGATCCATAATCGCCTTTTTCTCTCTGTGCCCAGGAATCCCGCGGCAGGCCTCCGCTCCACCTCGCCGCCCTCGCCTCCCAGAACCGCTGAAGGCCCCAGCATGAACCCAACTGTCATCCTATCTCTCTGCCAAAGACCTGCCTCCCTCACTAACCCAGCACTCAGCTCCTAACCGCGCCGCATGCCTTTGAGTCGGTTCCAAAGTCCAAAGCAAAGAACTTCAACACGAGAAATATCATCTCACCAGAACTATATATGCATCTAGCCATGAACTGCAGAGGTTCTTCTGGTTCCGATGCAGAGAACCTGTTTATAGTATGACCCAGTGGCATCACATATGTGCCAAAGAGTAAGGGGTCAATGACGGAGCCCTGGGGGACACCACAGGTCAAAAGGGGAGAAGGTATTGTGAGAAAGTCCTTCGATGAGTAGGAGAGTTTTTTCTGTAGTAAAGCTGATTCACCAGAATTATGTAAATTAATGCGACCAAAAAAAGTCGAATAATGGTCGAATTGTTTTTTTTTTAAAAATGCTTGAGCAAAACGTTGAGCAAATTGACTATTTTTCATAATATATAAGTAAGTAAGTAGGTAATTTAAGAGTGTATACGATTTTTAATTAATAAATGTCAGGAAGAAATAAAACATGCATTTATTATCGCCTGTTTACGCAGTTTTTCCTTCTTTTTTTTCTCTTCTTTTTTTTTTACTTAAAAACTCTGTGTGTGTTTGTGTGTTAATGTGTGTGTCTGTTTGTGTCTGTGTGTGTTTATGTGTGTCTGTGTGTGTTTGTGTGTGTCTGTGTGTGTTTGTGTGTGTCTGTGTGTGTTTGTGTGTTTATGTGTGTGTCTGTGTGTGTTTGTGTGTGTTTATGTGTGTCTGTGTGTGTTTGTGTGTGTGTTTATGTGTGTCTGTGTGTCTTTGTGTGGGTCTGTGTGTGTTTGTGTGTGTCTGTGTGTGTCTGTGTGTGTCTACAGTATGTGCGTGTCTACTGTGTGTGTCTACAGTATGTGCCTTGTCTGTGTGTGTCTGTGTGTGCGCATGTATGGTGTAGCTAATTATACACTAAAGATTATATTTATGGACATTTAACTAGACTTTAATTTTGTATTAAAGGGGCAGGATGAAGAGTAGGGGCAGGATGAAGAGTATTGAGACGTGATTTTTGTATCCATAGATTGCAGACAACCCTCCGTGATAACAGTCGGTCCTGGCGAGCAATTTGAGACCTTTCTTTCTAATAAAAAACAATTCCTCAAGCCATTCAGGGAAGTTCTTCCCCTGAACAGTCGTACTGGATTCAGCACCTCCCTCGCAGAAACCTAAGAAGGCGTATTACAAATCCATCTGTGACCCAAGACAGATTTAATTGTCAAAACTAAACTATACATACGATTGACCGTCATGGCGAAAAAGGAAATTCAATTCTTCCGTATGAGAAAAGGTCAACGCAGCCTCGTCGCAGTCAGCGCTCATGAAATGTCAAATCGGACAGAACCAGTGCTGAGGAGCTGGAGCCCATAAAATAGGCCGGGCGCCGTGTGTCTGCACTCATGTTGCATGCCCTCATGAAAAGGTCGCGAAAAAAAGCAATGACTTCAGAAAATCAAGACTTTTTGGACGGCAGATGAAGGGAGGTGTGCATCAGAGAGATGTTCATCGGTAAGAGTCTCCACACCGGGGTCGAAAGGGTAGGAAAGAACCGAGACCTGGACCGTCCAGGGAACCCATTATACCGTCAGGTGGGATTCAGCATTAATGGAGACGGGAGAAGGATGACGGGGAGAAGCCTGTAAACTAAATGTGTGTGTGTGTGTGTGTGTGTGTGTATACAGTATGTGCCTTCAAGCGTGTGTGTGTGTGTTTGATATATAGCACCCTGGTGGGCTCAAACACCCTTCGGTGGTTAATGTGCCTATCAGACACATGAGTGAGTGTGTGTATTTGCCTGTGTGTATTTGCCTGTGTGTGTTTATGTGTGGCTAGCGCCAATGTTTTCAGAAAGTGAGACTGCTGTGAGCCAGATGATCAATGGCAGATGAGTCGCTGAGATAGAATGGTGTTATGATTCTTCCCCACTGCATGGGGGACAAATCAGGTCACACACACTTTTCTTTTTGTCTCTCTATTTTCTTCTCCGCCAACTTTGTCTTTATGTCAGTTGCCTTCACCCACCTCTGCAGCTCTTCATTCATTATCTCCTCCCTCTGCTCTTCCCTCAGAGTTAGTGGATAATTTCACACTGACCTTTTCTCCTCTCGGTTGGAACTCACGTAACACTACATGCAGAACATCCCACTCATCTCCAGTTGTCCATCATCATCATGTTTAGTTTCAGTTTATTCGCTTCAACATTGGTTGACATGAAGGAGTATTAGGGTCAGGGATAAGGGACAAAATTAGGGGTATTTCATTTTGAGAACAAAATCGAAAATGTCGAAATTAAAGTTGAAAATGTCCAGAAAAGAGTCGAAAATGTCGAGAATATAGTAAAAATGTTCAGAAAAGAGTCGAAAATGTCGAGAAAATAGTAAAAATGTCAAGAAAAGAGTCGAAAATGTCGAGAATATAGTAAAAATGTCAAGAAAAGAGTCAAAAATGTCGAGAATATAGTTAAAAAAAAGTCAAGAAGAGAGTCGGAAATGTCGAGAATATGGTAAAAATGTCAAGAAAAGAGTTGAAAAGGTGTAGAATAAAATCAAATGTCGAGAAAAAAGTCAAACTAAAACAGAGGAGAAAGATTTCTTTTTTTAATCCTGCATTTGGAGAATAAAGTGGAAATATTAATAGGTATAACGATCTGGAACCATACAGCATCGCCATCAGAGGTTGAATTGACAGATTTAGTCGCTATGATGTGTGGATGGAACCTACAGAACAAACAACGACCCCAAAGTAATAGACTACTTCTTCACCTCTATAGTGCAGTCGGACTGACGCCCGAGACCCTAATACTCTGTCGTAGGTTGAAGCCCAACCAGAGTCCACAGAGAAACATCTCAGTTCACCACTGTGTTTCTTACGGTTTGTTCTGGGTGCTGCTGAGGACACACGGACCCCAGGCCCGCCACTGCCAGCTGACGTTTGGGGCGGGGAGACCGTGGGCGGTGCATGTCAGAGTTTGGCTGCTGCCACTGGGGTAAGGACTGGAGGGATCGGCCACTTCTTTCTCGTGGATCTGTGGGGGAACTGCGAAAGAAAAAAAAAGCCAGCGTCAGAAACGTTTCGTGTCTCGCTGCACAACCAGTCAATGGGCAGAAGGAGGAAAGACAGTTGTTGTCGGGCGGACACACGGCGGTGGGACGCATCGAGTGTCATTCAAACAATGCGAAACAAAAGCTTGTGTTGATTTAAACTCAAGTTTATAGACATTTAAACCCAGGTAAACCCAGAAGGTCAGAGATACTAAGAGTTACTATAAAAAATTAATTAACGCAACGTTATTTTAGTTTGTAAGTAAAAAGAGTTTGCCAATAAAAAAAGGGAAAATTTGCTGGGCAAGATTTCTTGAAATAATATGTGATATTTAGATAAAAAAGATCTTTATATTAGCCGAGAAAACTCAATTTATATAACTATATGTTAATGTTATTAAATCGTTCATTTTTGTTGATATTGCGGATTAACAACCGATTGATTATAGGTGTAATTATATATATATATATAACTATATATATGGTTTTCTCGCTGTTGTTGATGCCTGTGAATAAAACGTAAAAATGAGTTATGCTGATTTATTTTCTAATTAATTATTAACTTGAGTATTTTCTATTCTGTTGGTTTGTTCAGACAAACTTCAAAACTTGGCGCGAATGAATCGACTCGAGGATATCTATCTTGTGTCCATTGTGTTTTGTTCTTACAGTTCTTTTTTTACCCACTAGAGGGAGCTTTTCTGATGAAAAAATACCGTGGACATAACCTCATATCTAATTGAAAGAGTTAATTTAATCAAAATCAGGGGGAGAGTTCGTACAAAGCAGAGGCTTGGGGGACTTCACGGGGATGTACCATTGCTGTCGGGAACAAGAGCAATAGTCTAGTTGTCTTTCAACTTCTTGAACTTGAAACTAATCTATGGCTGGAAGACGGCCAGACCACTAGAAGACAGAAGAGACAGCCAGAGTATGAATCCACTCAGGTGGGACTTCAGTCAGTCAGTCAGTCAGTCTAAGTTTCACATCTGTCAGCGTTTTGCAGCCGGATTAACTGTTAGCATCCACTTAGCATCTGGCCTGAGGATAAACAGACCAGTTACCGTTGACGACAAGCGTGACGTTGAGTCTCTTCTCCAGCGCATCTGCAGGGTTCTTCAGCACCACAGTGTAGAGCCCAGAATCCTCCTGACAAACGTCCTTTATCTCCAAAGCGTGGTTAAGGTGCACCCTCATCCTCTTCATCTTGAACTCCAGGCGCTGGTTTATCGGCTTTCCATCTTTATACCTGAACACAACACACACACACACACACACACACACACAGCTGCTACAGCACGGATACCATCAAGCTGAGACACCCGCCTCGAAATAACCCGCCAATATAGAGCTAATTACATTTGTGGAAATGACTCATCATGCATAATGCCTTTAAACAAGAGGCTGAACTCACCACTGTGTTTCAGGTGTGGGGAAGGCAGAGACGTTTACTTGAAGTTTGAAAGACTTCTGGCCGGCGGTTACCTCCACCACCGGTCTGTTTCTGTAGTTGAGGCTTATAAATGGCTTTTCTGGAAGAAGACGTGAAATGTCAGAGTCTTGTCGGGGACAGGAATCACCATTAATGGTACCAAAAACTCCATGTGAGCATCGAACACCAGGCACAAATGGCGTGTTTGAAAAATGTTTCCTGTAAGTCCGAGTGACTGAGACTCTTTCGCTGGTTTTTGGTCACCTCTGAAATCAGAGACACCCTTCAAAGCTTAGAGCAAGACTATATATAATGTATATGCAGTATATATAATGATGCATAATTTATAAGCAATTCAAAGCGTCCCTGCTCAATTCAATACCTTCCAACCATTTTCATCTTCCAGTCTGGCCAGTAGCCTGTGGCTGCTAACGCAAGCTAATGATAGAAAAGCAGATATTAATCTTCCTGTATGGATATATTTTGGACACAATCAGTCTGTCTGTCAGTTGGACCAGACAGAAATATCTGAAATATCCTGCGTGAGTAACGGTGCCCAAAGGATAAATAATCTCTTTGTGAAATACGTCTATATATATTTGAATTGAAATACGTCACCAACTGTTGTATGGAGTTTTTAAATCAAGAAATCGATCTCCACCCCAGGATGAATCCTATAAAGTGTTACTGTATTGCCATAATCATTTTAAAATGTCCAATACTTCAGTTTGATACCCTCTGACTAAACAAACGTCCCATCACCCTCAGCTGTACTAATGCTAATTAGCAAATATTAGAAGTAAACACAGACTGAACATGAAGTCAACTTGGACAAACAGCAATTTACCCCCTTTAATGGCATGTTCAACTGTTTGCTCGAGCTCATTTAAGGTCTTTATGTCTTATTTAAAAATGTGTGTTAATGCTATGACCCAGTGGCAGCATGTACATGATAAAGAATAAGAGGCCAAAGACGGCGCCATGGGGGACGCCAAGGGTCATATGGGCCACTGAGAAAGTCCTGTGAAGAAGGATATTTTTGTGCATGTTTAAGCATGTGAGGATTTACCAAACAGAATTATGTAACTTAATGCAACCAAAAAAGTCTAATAAGGGTGAAATACTTTCTTTTCTAATTAAAATGTGTTATTTTCCATGAAATACAAAATTTCTTCACAAAATCATTTTGTTTTGTCTAATTATTATTTTTTATCGGTTTAAAAACAGGTTTTACCAAACGATTTATCATTTCATGGTAAATTTAGAGCGTCTAAGATATTTAAATAATGCGGAAAAGAAAAAAAACACGAAAAGACAAAATTTTTGGGGAAAAAAAATTTAATAGTAACAACAGCAATGGAAATAATATAAAACGACAAAAAATCCCTTCATGATAAAAGGATCATCTTTAAGTGCTTTTTTAATATTGCGTAGAAAGGTTTATGAAAAAAACTTAGTAGGTGTTTTATTTTGAAGGTTCTGTGGTGTGGGTTATTGTTTCCTGTTTTAATTTGTAGGTTGGATCCTTGCGTTATTATGTTTGACTTTCCTTTCTCTGATTCTCTCCCCTCCTTTAATGCTTTTTCAAACTGAAACTTTTTAATCAACTGTTTTAACTTTTTAGACCTGAACTGAGTAAAAATCCATACTTGTTATTTTCTGATGCACAGATATTTTTCCTTCAGGGAAAGCGGGACTCGGGTCAAAGACGTGACTTTTAGTCCAAATCCAAAGGTTAAAACCCTTTGATGTCCTCGCCGAGTAAAAAAAAACTACTCAAAAACATGAATTTATAAACTTTAAATTTAACACAAAATGATAAATTGTTTTAATCAAGTATGTTCTTAAACAGTATGACCAAAAAAAACGTATGAAATTATATCATGATGAAATTTGGTATTTCGTGGAAACAGTCCATTTTAATTAGATTAGCGCAACCTTTTTGGTAAAGCATATTTTTATAAAACTATTTGACTCTTATTAGACTTTTTTTGGTTGTATGATGGAAAATGATTTTTTCAGTAGCCATAGTTAACGGCCCCTATTGACCTGTGGTGTGCCTCAGGGCGCTATCCTCGGCCCCTTGCCCTTTAACATATACATGCGGCCGCTGGGTCGTATTATAAAAAGCTTCAGCCACATTTTTTGAATAATAAACACAGACTCAAAATTTGCTCAACCAAGCAGGACATTAAAGAGTCAAAGAGCGTTTAGGATGTTTTCCAAAGACAGAAGATATATGAAACATAAATGTGGAGTCACGTGTCGTAACAGTTCATACCCCTGATTACTGCTAATCCATCTGATATGAAGGATAACAGTTTTATCCATTGAAGGAAAAGGAAGGCTGTGAACTAAACGTTCGTTGGTCTCACCGTAAACTATGACCTGGGTTTGTTGGGTCAGCCTGGTGTCGGTGGTGGTCACGTTGCAGCTGTATGGACCGGTGTCCGTGACGTTGACATTGTGGATCGTCAGGATGCTGACGGCCTCCGTGGCGTGAGACAAAGCATTACGGTGGGGCTTTGTGTCCACCCCGCGGTTGGTCTGATGAGAAGAAAAATATAAAAATGATGGTATTGATTCATAGATTTGGTTGCAACATGTGACCAACGTCTGAGGCTACATACCAGTTTACCGGGGTAGGACCACTGGATGTCCACCCCCGCGTCGAATTCCACCAACGCCGTGCAGTTGAGGCTGAAGGCATCCCCCACTATCAGCTCCACCGGCTCCTCAGGATACAGCTTGACATCATAAACCTGACTTCCTGAGAGAGGGTGGGGGATGTATAGGAAGAGAGGGACACAGGGAGGGACGCAGGGAGGGAGGTCATGGGGACATCGTCAGCAGATTTTCCTTCCTCACAGGACCAGGAAATGACTTTCCTTTGGACCAGGGGAAGCCATCCCAGTCAATAGAGGTTGTCTGTCGAACGCCTGCGCTATTTCCATTCGCGTGTCAGTCCATACACCAGAGAAGGAAATTAAAGTGGAGTACATCGGCTCCATCATTCAAAGATAAGACAGAAAAAGCCGGAGAGCTTTGGTCACCTTCCGCTATCTGTGATATTTAGACCGCCTCTCCGCAGTCGCTGGAAAAGACCCAGAGTCGTGGCGGTGATGTCTGTGCAGCAAACTGTGACTGCCTGATTGTCTAAACGACCTGTTGGTGCTCTGAGCGAAGGTTCACGCTCATTTTCCCCCTCTGACTGATGCGGCGGTTACTTCTAGCCCATCAGCCGCCAGCATGAATGCACAATCTGAAACATTAGAGCCGAGAGCCTGCGGGTTCCTCTGAGGTCACCCTGAGAACAGGAGGGGAAGCAAAGAGTCAAACCTCGACTATGATAAACTTTACTTAAACCCAGTGGTGGACGGAGTATTCAGATTCCTTTTATTCATCCATTATCAGATTCCTTACTTGTCTAATGATGTGGAAATATCCGCAAAAAGGTTCTTGGAGTATGAAAGTCAGGACCCTCGTTGTTTCGTTACAAGGATGATTATTGATTTATACTCCTGTTGTAAATGTCGTGAGTTGATTTCTGGGGGCTTAGTACATTCACTCACATGTACGCACGTACACATTGGAGGTAGTTTTGTATTATATGTATATATATATATATATAAGGTGGCCGACAGAAACAAACACACAGCAACTTTAGGAAAACACATACAAAAAGATTTAAAAATGCAAGTAAAGAAAATATCTCAATCAATTTGACAACGCAGGATTGTGCAAAAGCCACAAGACAACGGAAGCGTTTACGGAGGACCCTGAAAAGTGACGCACCCCTTTTGCGTTTTTTTAATCTTTTAATTTAGTGAATAAAAGAGAAGAATTATGAACGTTTCATGATGTTTTCCAGGCGTCTTTATGTGGTTCACATAAGTCAGTGTTGGAGTATTTTTAGCTCTTTTTTGTATTTATTATTATTTATTTTTAAAAAGAATGTGAAAATATGATAAGAAATGTAACTAGTATCCACAAGTGACAGATTAATGTAGCGTAGTGTAGAAATCTTCCACTGAGAGGAAGGGGAACGGAAGTATATAGTTGCATCAGATGGCTATAAGTAAAAATACTTAGTTACTCTGCATCGCCGCCTATACATCTCGAATAATCCCGTCTTCTATTAGCACAACACCAGGAACCTTGGAGATAAGGCATCTCATTAAACCCCTGAAAAGAGGGGGGGTAGGTCACAGTGTTATGGCCGGTCGCTGCACAAGCACGACTTTTGATTCCCTCGTCTTTTAACAAGATTAGGTCGTGTTTCATAAAGATTTAAAATGTGTTGTGTTTGGCGCGGTTATATTTTTGTCGCTGCTGGAAGCGAGGTTGGCGTGATCCTCAACTTTATGGCTCAAACCCCAGGAGGAAACAGAAAATCCTGCAACAACATGGAGGAAATGTGGAATTGTTGTTTTTTGTTTTTTGGCAGCATGGTGGTGCAGTGGGCAGCAAGAAGGAGAGGTTCCGGGTTCCAGTCCACCTCCGCCACCTTGGAGCCCGTCTGTGCACAGAATCTTTCCAGCAACCATAAACAGGATGTTAGATAGTTGTTGTTTTTTACCTGTGGTATGGATCAGGTAGTTGGCAGACTGATAGTCTCTGCCTCCCAGTGAGGCGATGCATGAAATCATAGGAACCCTTTCTATGATTTGCCTGGGAATGGACCAGCCCCGTTTATTATCCCAGGTCCATCCACTCATCTCCTGCAGAGGGACATACTGAGATGACACACACACACACACACACACACACACACACATATATATTAGAGACATAGCTCACATCCGCGATCGCAGCAGCTCTTCACTGAGACGGACGAATGATGGGATCCTGAGTACAAACCGAGTGGAGGGTGACGTTGAGATCCGGCACCGAGACCCGACATGGCACTGTGACGTGCGTGGAGTAGCGCGTGATCAAAATGGTATCCAGGTCATTCCCGTTAGTGAGGAAGGGCTGCTCCGGGTCTGAGGTGGAGATAGAAAAAAAACCGTGAGCTCTGATAGCAGCTGAGATAAAAACCACTATTACTGCGTTGACTTTGCGAAGCCGGGATAATGAACGCCAAAGACAGGCGGCGTTTAAGGTCCATCACGATTACATGTAATGTGACATCTCAGTCTGTCCTCATGCCGTAAACAGCATTAAGAACAGCTATTAGACGCCAGCTCAGAGACAGACAGCAGGGGGATTTTAATCTTCCTCTAAACAGTTCCAGCTCCAATTTGACTCAGAACTGTCGTTGAGGGTAGAACGCGTCTCCTGCGCCTCTTCCTTAGCACCTCCATGTTTTCCTTTTATTGTCACACTTACTGGCGTAAAGGCGCTTTGGGAGATGTCCCAGCAGCTGCGCCACCAATTTACATAAAAGCTGTTTTCACCACAAACTTCTCACAGAAAGTCAGCCTACAATAAAAAAACAACCATCTCTTTGTTTCTTGTCAGTATCAGCGACTCCTGATGCCGCGCCGCTTCGTCCTCGCCACTCATGTTTGAACACGTTTGTTTCAGTCTTAACAGAGATATGTTGAACTACTAAGTCATTAATTGGGGTATTAAGTCCTTATTCTGAGCTGGTAAATCATTATTTTGACATACTGAGTCATAAATGTTTGATACGCAGTAACTATTTTGAGCAAGTAAGGGATTATTCTGAGCTAATAAGTCATTATTTTGAGATACTAAGTCATTATCTTGAGCTAGTGAGCCGTTATTCTGAGCTGGTAAGTTATTATTTTGAGATACTAAGTCATTATCTTGAGCTAGTGA
The DNA here is from genome assembly GCA_009660295.1 of Lophius piscatorius. Classification (NCBI taxonomy): domain Eukaryota; kingdom Metazoa; phylum Chordata; class Actinopteri; order Lophiiformes; family Lophiidae; genus Lophius; species Lophius piscatorius. The sequence goes on from VRLP01002496.1 coordinate 78,475, forward strand.
GCCGTTATTCTGGGCTGGTAAGTTATTATTTTCAGATACCTAGTCATCATTCTGAGATACTAAGTCATATTTTTGCGACACCCAGTAACTATTTTGAGCTAGAAAGGGATTATAATGAGCTAGTAACTCATTATTATTAAATACTAAGTCATTAGGTAGTAAGTCATTGTTTGGGGAGACTTAGTTACAATCTTTGAAACACTAATGTATTATTTTCAGCAAGTGAGTCATGGTTTTGATTCGTTATTATTGCGATATTAAGTCATTTACTTTGATATAGCATGTTGCAGTTTTGAGCTAGTCAGTCATTATGGTGAGATACTAAGTCATTAATTCGAGATACCTAATCATTAATTTGAGATAGTAAGTCATTCATTTTGATATTGCTTCGTCACACCATCTCTTATTGGTTTATGTGACTGTCTGTCAGGCTAGGGGGCGGGGCTTACATGCTGACTTAGATTAATTAGGGAGGGGATTGACAACAGCTGTGTGACTCAGACCAGCACCCTCAAAGATTATACCTTTATGCCTCAATGTCCTATTTATGAACAACAAAGTCATTATTTTAAGACAGTAAGTCATTTCTTTTGAGATACTAAGTTGTTAGTTTGAGATAGCTTACTCATTATAACGTCTCACAGGATTGTTTCTTCCTCCTTCTGACGATAATCCTTGTTAAAAGCTGAATTAAAAGACAGCAGCAGTGAAGTTGGAGTTTGATTTGCAGTAAAATCCTTATCTCTCTGTTTCCTGTCAGGACCAGCGGCTATTGTAAGTAAGCCAAAGATGTCACGTGACTGCAACCTGAGTTCTTCTGCTCTCCTTTTGTTTTTACCGCAGTAAGCCTTCGATTATTTTATGACTTTTCGGCAACGCCCAACGGATTGATTTCAATCCGCCGCACGGCCAGATAATACGTCCTACGGAGGGGATTGTGTTTCTGCCCTACGGTCGCCTCAATATACACAGGTAACAGAATAATACACAACTCCTCCTTCACAATAAATCCACGTCGGTATCAGACTTCTATCAGCTGTTTTTTTGGAGGCGATGCTGGTAGGAGTGTGAGAATGTGAGCAGCAGAGGACATATTTGTGTTTTCTGCAGGGAACCTATGAGTTAAAGACATTGGGGATATTCATGCACCCAGATCGTAGTGTTCAATGTTGGTTATGTGTGTCCCTGAGATAAGTGTCCAGCAGAGGCCGGGAAAATGGAAGACGTCTGTCAATCAAACTCCTTCCTCATGCATCTCATCTCATCTAAATTATGGCTACAATATTCCCCTGCTTCTGCTCAGCCCCCTGTTTGGATCCGGGGAAACGGTTTTGGCACCTTGTCAGAAGCGATAAACGGACTTCGAGTGATGCTTGACATGAACAGATTGGTCAGCTGACACATGACAACCATCTAGCTCGCCCATTCCCCCTATCTACGCATCTCTCTATTTCAGCAAGTAGGAAGAGAAAAGAGGTAACCCTGAGATCAAAAGTCCGGAGGTCAATCAAAAAATAGGGCCGAAACATGAGAGACAGTCTGCGAATACTGACGAAAACGTACGGCATAAAAAACTTCATCATTATGCTTTTAGAACGTTAACTAAAATAAATCAGAATGGGCATAAATGGGTATCAGCTGGTGGGTCACATATCTACATGGAAGCACATTTCCACCAGTGGGAAGAAAAAAAAGATCCTATAAGTGATTATAATGAGTTAGTTATCTGAAAATATGACTTAGTACCTCCCAAATAATCAGTTAGCCTTTGTCATTATTTGACATACTAAATCATAAGTTAGAGATACTAGATAATGTGTGATTATAAGTCGTTATTTCACAATAGTAACTCATTATATCAAGTTATTATATGGAGATACTCAAGTATTATTTTGAGCTATTGAGCCATTTTGTATGCTAGGTCAATTATTTTGACTTAGTAATGCAGAATATTGAGATAAGTCATTAATCCATGATACTTAATCTTTATTTCGAACACTTAGGTCTAATTTGCGAGGAATTACTCCCGATAGTTTCCAAGAATGTTGCTGAGGCAAAATCAACACCTCCCGGCTCTAGTAATTGAGGAGGTGTTTTTACACCGACGTCATATTCAGAGTCATAACAGGAGATCTGTTTCAGAGGAACATCTGTGTATCTCTTGTGAACATCCCCAGGAATGTGTGTAGGGAAAAAGCATCGCACTGTCCGGGCCCGATCAGATTTGTATGGAAGCCCATTTCCACCAATGGGAGAGAGAAAAAACAATCCTGTAAGTCAATATAGTGAAGAAAAGAAATGGAAGACTTTAAGTTCTACACAGCCAAACTAAATACAGCAGGCCAGCCGAGGAGGAGATGAAAAACATTGTCTTTAAACAAAAATCCGGCTGTGAGAATCTGCACCCTCACTAAGGTTTTTATTCTGAATATTTTGTGCCGAGGCAGAGAGCAGTAGGATTTTCTGTGACTCACCTCTGACAAAGGCATAAATACTGACGGCGGTGGTGCCGACAATGACGGCCCTGACAGCCTTGTAGTAGCAGCAATAGTAGCCCGTGTCCTTGACCTGCGCCCCCTTCAGGGTCAGCTTCTTGCAGTACGGCCACCCAGGCAGTCCCAGACACTCGCTGACCCAGGCGACCCTCCGCCCGACGGGCCTGGTGGTTGGCGGCTGCTCCTCGCGATCAGCTACCTCCAGTCCCTCCAGAGTCGGGTCAGGCAAGGCCCAGGCCAGAGTGCGCTCTCCCCTGAGGAGATATCGGGTGAGAGGACAGATATTTCAATCCAGAGTCATTTAAAAAGGACATATCACGCTAAAATCCCACAAAAAACATTGTACACCAAAGGCATCATTATGTTACGTACCCGCCATTCATTCAGGGTTTAGATTTATGCTAATGAGGGTTGGTAGTGTTAATGCGATAACGCATTTCATAGATTATTTTCAAATTTTAGAGCCCAACAAATCTTAATGCAAAGAAAAACTGGATTGATTGTGGGAAAGGTTAGTTGCATACTTTGGCCACTAGAGGGAGTTTGATCTCAGAACGTTTTCTGGTCGTAATTTCGCAACCGTTTGTATTCCAAAGACACATAAAAATACTTTTTTCCAGTGTGTCAGTGATGGAGCGTTCATGTTTTCAGTATTTTACTGTATGGGTTCATATTTTACTCACCAGATTGAGCTTTTTTTTGCCAAATTATAATTTTTTTTTCCGAACATCACTTCCTAACCGTTGGTCCGATTTAGTTCCAAATTTGGTGCATATGTATCCACTCAAGATGTGTTCTGTGTATATATATATATATATATATATATATATATATGTATATATCATGTTTTACTCTAATTGTTCATATTTTATTCACTAGGTTGAGCTTTTTCATGAAAAACAAGTTTTTTGGACATAACTTTACATTTACAGTTCAATCAGGGGAATTGCTTTTAGAATGCAGGAGATTAGGGGCTTTCCGGGGATATATTTGGTTGGGATTAAGGATTCATTTGCTGGGTAGGCCTAGGGTTTATGTTGGAGGGAGAAAAAGTTGAAATAAAGGATGGCTTTTCCAGAAAATCCGTTTTAAGCCAACAATCAGGTGCTGATTATTAAAAAAAAACTGTTTCATCGAGAGAAACTAGAAGAATTGTCGTCGTCTGAACTAATATATTCTTGTCGACAGGTGTTTGTATGATTGAATTGTTTATCGGTGTGAATTTGTTTGCGTTGGTGATGCTATAAATTCCTCTGTCCATAAACACCCTCCGGCGTGCTTTGAGCGACGTCACATAAATTCAGTTTGCCAGAGGCATTATGGGTAAGATTGAGTGCAATCATGATGGCTCACTGTAAACCCAAAGGTTACTACCTGTTTCCAGTGACTAAATGTCCAATTTTGCAGACAAAATCAAAATGAGACGACTGAGAAAAGGCAGAAAAATTATGCACAGAATTGAAGTGAGCAATCAGTGAGAAATTTTCCCGCTCCTGTGAATAGTGATCACCTGTCCTCATTCTAGAAAATTGCACAGCCTGATGACTAAATTGTCTAAAATTAAACGAGCTTCCTCTCCAAGGAGATTCTCAGTGGCTCACTTGAAATCAAGTCTTTGAAACCAGCGGTTGAGGGAGTGACAGCTCGGCAGCAGGCAGAGAAAAAAAAGATTTAATAGAAATTCACATCGCACCTCATTTCAGTTCCCATCCGTTCCTGGTATTTTGGTATTTTACTTAGTTTAATAATTTGAGTATTTATGAGAAGCGGTTTGCAAATAAAATTCATTATTATTATTATTACTTTGTGTCGCTCAGATAAGTGGGAAGGTCAATAAAGGTCATCCAAGGTAAAAACCTATGCAAAATCAATATAATAATAATAATAATAATACATTTAATTTATAATACACTTTACATTTGGATAAAATCTCAAAGACAACAATAGTAGAAAAGAACATCATTTTTTTTATTTATAGTTTTTATCATATGAAACACGTATTTAATATGCAGAAAATTATAAGAAATGTTATAATAGTATAATAGAATGATATTCTATAGTAAATATATAGTAGATAGCAAATATATAAGGTACAAAAAACTACAAGTGACATTAAAAGTTTGGATTTTTTACCTGAAAAACAAGAAAACTGGGATTCAGTCTTTAATTATGCATCATATTAATTCATTATATGTTATCTGCCCAAATTAATGTGGAGGAGAAAAGAATAAACCTCTGAGTTGTAGTTATTTGTTCTTAAGCACAGAATAACTTGAATAAATTATCAAGTTGTGGCGCATTTCATCAAATCCTCACATTAGACATGAAGAAAAAAACAAATCTATTGTATAGTTTAAGTCTAAGTACTAGGGTAAATTTAATTTAACTTAAATTATTATATATTGAAAATGTACTTATGCAAATATCATAGTATCCGTATAAATCTTACAATTCTGGATTAATTAATTAAATGTAATCAGATAAGAAATATGAACAGGATTTAAATATGTCTCACTATAGAGCAATCAGGATTCAATTGGTTCAAATATATGAAACTGGTTTACGTATCAGATTGAGGAATTGACATCGTTTTGAAGTGGAAATAGTTTTATTATGGATTATTACATAAAAATGATTTTAACTTGTTTCATCCATGTTTTAATGACAAAAATGCTTAATATAAAAATGATAAGCTTTTTTTTTAAATCTTAAAATTATGTAATGCAAAGGCATGGAAATTTAACATGTAATTAAAATAATAGATAAATATTAGGCTTAAGTAATGTTTTTGAGTGTACAAAGCGAAATAAAATGCGTTCTTAACCCCTGAACCTGAATAAATAGTCACATTCCACCCCTGAACCTGAATAAATAGTCACATTCCACCCCTGAACCTGAATAAATAGTCACATTCCACCCCTGAACCTGAATAAATAGTCACATTCCACAACTAGAAGGTATTACAAACTATGAATTTTCTGGAATTACAAACCACTCAAACGCAGCACGTCCACATTACCTGCATGTGATAGTCAGTGTTTGGTGAACCGGGATCACTAAGTCGTCTTTGGGGCTGTCGAGGATGGGCGGGGTCATAGAAAAGCCAATCGCCAGACCTGAGGGAGAGAATTAGATTTATGTTACGCAGGTCGGTCACGAACGAGTGGTTTTGACGAGAGCTGCTGGCGAGATGTCAAACCTCCGCAACACATGAAGAATCTGAAATTCAACACAATAGCAACCCGGGCGGCTCTTTGGTACAAGCAGTAAATAAATATTACGCTCCGAGAAAACAGCCCGTTAGCGGAAGCGTGATGCCGCTCCCTCCTCTCTAACAGCCACAATTTCCCTCGATTCATCACTGATGCATTTACTTGTGCTTGGTTAATATGACCCGTGGAGAACGTCATTACCGTCCCGGGGGCCCCTCGGGGTGCTATTAGCGCTCCGTCAGACGCCGCACCTCCAGACGTTCATGTATAAAAGTGTCACCATGACTTATGCCCCACCTGGATATCATTACAGATAAAAAAAAAAATACACAGAAAGACAGCACAGGCGGAGAGACGGGGGATTTATTAGCATTTATGAAAGCTAATCATGAGCATTTTTCACATCAGACTGAACTTGATGTCTGAAAATGATGAAGATATATGCGGACTATGAGGCACTTGTCCAGCAGCAAGCCAACTAAGTATTCAAGGAAAAGCAGAACACCTGACAGCGTGCAGTCGGGACTTTTCAAAGCTTCAATCAATATGCTTACGGGTGAAATGGTGCGAACAAAAGAGCAGCAGATGCGCATTTTTTTTTCTACGCCGTCTCACATGCTTTAGAGCGAGAATATTTCAGACACAACAGAGTGCAGCAGCAGCAGCAGCAGAAGAAAGGCAACATGAGTGATTTCATAACAGTGGGTCTGGACCTGTTGCCAATCAAAATGCGCCGCTCTGGACAGCTGTGACTCTGGTACACGAACCACATTTTATCCGACACATCCTGCTGCCCAGCGAGCACAATGGAGCAAGGTTAGTCTTGTGTAAATATTTTGCTAATTGTGTTTACAGTAATGTCCGATCCCAGCGGAGGGAGCCTGATCAGCCTGGGTTCTTTCCAATGCTGCAAACTCCCACAGACCTTCTTGAGGCGGCGGTCGGCCTTGGATACGATCAGAAAAAAGGGAGAAAAAGTACGCAGACTTATTGGAAATGGCCGCCGGATTGAAAAATGCAGGTTTCATTCATAGACTGCATAAATCGGGTGAATTACTGTAATGAGTTTTTGAGTTTGGTATTTCTGCCTCTGCAGTCTGATTGTACTTAAGGTAGGAGTAATTATGGGATAGGCTTAGTTGCTGCACTCTGGTTGAGGTCCACACAGTTCCACAGAAGTTGCTTTTAACTTTTTTTTTTTCAATTTTGCACTCAAGTACCCCCGCGAAAAACTTTTGGTGTGTCTCAGGATGAAAAAGAAATTAACTTGAAAAAAGTCAATGGAACCAAAAAAAAAAAAAAAGCTAGACTGGCTGCCCTCCGGGCGGAGACAGAAAGAATGAGGTCAAGGATACAAGCGGCTGAAATGAGCTTCCGTTGTAGGGGGGGGGCTGGGCTCAGACTCAGAGATCCGGAAGGAGCTCGGGGTAGAGTCGCTGCTCCTTCACGACGAATGGAGCCAGTTGAGGTGGTTCAGACATCTAACTAGGACGCCTCTCCTTTGAAATTCTTCAGGCAACGTCCCCGAGTTTGAGCCAGAACTCACCGGAGGGACGATATTTCTCATCTGACCTGGGAACGCCCCGGGATCCCCCTAGGATGAGCTGGAGGGTGTTGCCGCCGAGAGAGATATCTGGAATTCTTATTCTTGGCCTGCTGCCACCGCGACCCGGCCCCCCGATAAGCGGAGGAGAATGGATGGATGGTTTTGACGGTAGAAATTACTCTCGGCTTTATTCCTGAGATTTAAGTCAGACTTGTTACCTTTTTTTCTCAGAATCCTGACTTAAATTAACATTCCATTCCATTTTCTGTGACCCCTTATCCTGTTTGGGGTTGTGTGTGTGGGGGGGCTGGAGCCAATCCCAGCTGACAGTAGGTGAAAGGCGTTCTTAGGCGTTCTTGTCCCAATCGCAGACGTGGATCTGAACCCGGAACCTTCTTGCTGTTAGGAAACTGTACAAACCCACTGTTACACCACGCCGCCATAAATTGATATTTAGATAAGAATCATCATCCTCAGTACATTCGAAGAGGGGAATACTGAATATCTACTTATAATAGTATTTCTAATCAAATTTACTTTGGTTAAATTAAAAGTTCACACCCTCAGTACCCCTCAGTACCCCTAGGGGGTACGCGAACACCTGTTTGAGAAACCTTCGCACCTTTGGGCACATCATCGTCATATCATCTAATTTACTCTACAATTATTTATAAAAGGAGCATAATCAGAAAACACAAACATATTCAGTTTCCTTACAGGAAAACTACATAACTTCTTCTTTTGAAGTTTCAAATATTTGATGTGAAAATGAAAATCTTTACAGTTTTTTTGAGGATTTTTTGATTTTGTACACATCTGCTGACAGGTTGGGTTTTTTTGCAGTACTGCTGAATATGTGAAATAAGTTGCATAACTCTGGATTGTACAACACCTCATTAGTGTGTGTGTGTGGTGTGTGTGTGTGTGGGGGGGGGGGGGGGGGGCCTTTTGGGCGTGGTTTCCGGCGTTTTTACCCCCCCCTTTTTCTTTTTCAAAAGGTCCCCTCGCTCTCTTTTTT
>VRLP01002497.1:0-40000 GCA_009660295.1 Lophius piscatorius
AAGTGTGTTATTACACTGTTAATTATGTTATTACACTGTTAAGTATGTTATTACACTGTTAAGTGTGTTATTACACTGTTAAGTATGTTATTACACTGTTAAGAGTGTTATTACACTGTTATAACTGGAGACTCGCATAACATCACAACACGAGACGAAACCCACCAATCCATGAACACATTCCTCTACAATGGTTTGTAAAAAAACAATATTTGGAACATTAAATGTATTTTTTAAACATTTCTACGTTAGCTTTGATGTTTGTGTAACCCAGGTTACTAACTGTAATATATTAGTAATAACAATTTTATCCAGAATTCTTCCAGAAAAATGCGGTAACGTACGAAAGCAGGTCCTTCTTGTTATCCTTGGGTATGAATTTAACTTTGAAGCTTGGGGTCGTGACCTCTCCGGGGTACTTCCTCTCCTCGCCACAGTCCTGCATCATGTCGCAGTCCTCGGCGTCGGACGAGACGAACGACTGTCCCGTGTGCTCCATCTGAGGGATCAGCAGGAAAAGTGAGAGATGAGACAAACAAATGTTGTTGTTGTGATGTTTATATCCAGATTTTCATTCATTTTGACCGCTTTGCGTATTTGTGTACCTGCCAAAACCCCAAATCTAAATCTTAATCTATCTAAATGCTTTTTTTAAAAATCTTTTGTCGACAAGTGATGCAGAGTGTCCTCATGAAAAATTTAAACTCTGAGCCCTTTATACTTCTTTTGAACACGTTCAAAGGAGTAAAAAAAAGAAATTAGCATATGCCCGACTCAGGATGATGCAATCCACCTGACACACCACCTCTGCTGCACCACCTCTCTTGCACCACCTCTCCTGCACGGAGCAACGTTTCCTCCCAGCAGGATCCCGTTAGAAAAAAAATAATAATAAGGCAATTACAGACGGGGGATGAAAAAAAAGAAATGATGTAAACGAGAGTTTCTCACTTAAAAGGCTTAGGGGAGTTCTTCCTGTTGTTATTTATGCTGCAATACTTCCTGTGTGACTAATAACGGCGGGACTAAAAGCCGTTTGTCTGATTGTTCTGACCTCGTCCAGCTCCTCCTCCCTCTGGCGGTTGGGTTTGGTGTAATCCAGAGGCCCCTCCCACTCCTCCTGCTTGTAAGAGTGCAGGTTCGGTGACGTCATTCCGTCGCTTCCGATGTGAAGGAGTGAGGAAGAGGAGGAGGACGAAGGGTCCGGCGACCGGACCCCAGGGCTGGTGCCGGACAAGCTGCCCTCTCTTTTGATGGGCTTCTTCATGCTGAGGTCCAGGGTGCCGTTCTCGTCCACCTCAATGTCCATTTCCTGGAGATGAGACATGAGAAAGTCAGACCTGAGGCCAAAGAGTCCCAAAGCCCCCAAATCCCCTGCGTTGTACAATAAATCCCGCTGGAGCTAAATTTAGACACAGCTGGACTGATGGTTGGGGAGTTATGGCCGTAGATACATACACAGATCTACACATGTAGTATATGTAGTATACATATACTCATATGTATACTACATATGAGTATATGTAGTATACATATACTATATGTAGTATACATATAGTACACATACAATATAGTAAATGATGAATTTCACTTATTAATAATAAATTAATAAACCCTTTAATATTTTTACCAAGAAATATAAACTATTAAAAAAGTATTTATTTGCATATATTATTACTTTGGGGGCATTTATTAAAACAAGTAAACAGTAAAAAAAAGAAAAAAAGAAAAGCATCATTTTAGATATAGATATCTAACATTTTAGATACTGATCCTTATTAGAATTTTAAAACATTTTGTTAAATACTTCCTAACATGCTTAAATATACCCGTAAACAATAATAAATACATTAAAATCCCATTCATCAAATAGGACTTTCATACCACCTTTGACTTCTGGGGTCCCCCAGGGCTCCATACTTGGCCCCTTACTCATTAGCATATACAAGCTGCCACTGTAACATTATAAACAGGTCCAGTCAAGTGGATTTTTTTTCCATTTTTCTTTTTTTTTCCCCACGAAATAGTGAAATCAAAGCGTTTTAATGAGCCTCGTGAGCGGATCCCCGCCGCCGAACGCTACAAGCACATTTAAATGCCTCCATCTTCCTGAGTCGCGACTTCATTTCACCGGCAGCCACATTCAGAGAGGAGAGTTTAGATGCAGATTAGTCGGAGCGCTAATGTGTTTTTCTGCCGTTTGCCTGCTTGTAAAAGTGCACTCAAACATCCATCCAGTCGCCGGGCGCCGTCTGAGCCCAAACCCGGAGCTTTACTGCTTCCTCCTGCCGGCATAGAGACGTCTAATACGGTCTGTAAACACCGGCGCTAACGGCGCGGTTCATCACTCCGTCTTTATTATAGCGCTGGCAGCTAACCAGACACAAGTGGGAGAGATGAGCCCTGCTCTCGGCTTTCGTTTTTAAAAATGCTCACGAGGGCCAGAAAAATCGAGGGTCGGGAGAAAAAAAGAAAGGAAAAATCGGGACCGGTTCCCAGAACCGACTCCGGTTGATGGTCTCCCTTTTCCAAACGTTTCAATATTGGATTGCGACTGGCGCCAGTTCTGATTTGGGATCAGTCCTCGGTTGATCTGAGCTGTCATAGTGTGAGCTCCTGGACCGGCGCCGCGCTGAGCAACACCTTACGCTGACGCGCCGCCAGATACATTAATCTTCACTTTTTATCCTCCCAAAACCGTGTCGGGAAATCGAAAAAATGATGAAGCAGTCACTTTGTCTCCTCTGAGAGGCGATGGGGCCTTTAGAAAAATCACAATGTGGGGGAAAGTGGTGGTGCAATTACACAGAGAGAGAGAGAGAGAGAGAGAGGTGGAGGAAGAGATTCGGGGGGGGGACTTTGTCCAGCAGATAATGAAAAAGGGCTACCTGGTGGAAAAGTAATCCAGGGAACTGGCAGTCAGCCATATTCAATAACAACATGAAGAAATGTGTGTGGGATGGAGGGATGAAAGGAGACCGGAGAGGTGATGCAACTGCATCTCAACACCACCCTAATGCTGTAAGCCTCCAGTCTCCTGATGATAAACTCACACAGAGCTGATAGGGAGAAAGTGATGGCACACCCACCACTGGCCCCCCCACCACCCCACCTCTCCTCTCCTCACCAGCTGTGGCCCCTCCATATTTCACAATCAGATCATAACCACAAAGGAGGGCGGAAAAAACTGCACAAAAACTACGTCCATATATTTCATGCCGTTCCATTTTTCCTCATGCAGTTTTCTTCTCCATCCATCTCCACCCATCCGTCGACATACACCACCCATAAACGACAGATTCCTCTCAGATTTATGAGGAATATGCCGTGAGGGACCTACTTCCTGTTCTAATAATAAAACTTTTTTTTTTTCTTTTGGCGGGGGGTCGCCCCAGCAGATCGTCTCGTGGAGCTTTTTATCGATTTGGGTTAAGGGTACCCAACCAACCCTCCCATTTATCCGGGTATGAGAAGGCCTGATTTCTGCCCCGCCCACTTTTGACTGGGATTCGAACCCACGTCTCCCGCACCCAAGAGTGAGAGTTATGACGGAGATAACAATTTGTAAATCCTAATAAATCGGCGGTGGGTTTACTTTGCTGGGGGGTTTGGTGCTGAGGTTCTCAGGTTTCTCCCAGCAGCGGGTGGACAGGTTGAGGATGGCGGTGGCAGCCATGTGAGCGGCCTCGGCATCATGGGAGTAGTCGTAGGAGGACGTTTTGCCGTAGCCGTGGAGACTGAAGCTGGGCGAGGAGGACTCAGGGAACGAGGGCTTGGCTGTAGGACACAAAGACCAGCATGTATTTAAATAATAACAACTTATAAAAATTCACTTCTCAAGAATCTTTTATAGAGTTAGACCCAAAAAAAAAGAAAAATAATAACTACAATCAAGACAAGAGCTGTAGGTCGTCGTTTTTTTTACTTTGTTTTTTGTAAAAGAACAAAGTCTAACGATATAATTCTGTATCCAAGGAAGATTTTCCACAAAACGGGAGAAACAATGAGAGCTGATATGGACAGACCATAATAACCTCTACTATAGGTGAATGTGAGCAACCTGAATATATAAATAATAATCATACATGTTTTATTTATGAGCACCTTTGAAGACTGTTAAGACCAGAAACTAGCGGTAAAAACGTTCGGTTTCCAATTTGTGGACTGAAATGGATAAAAAAAAACAAAAAGTTATAATTATTAACTAAATCAAAAATGTATCTACATAAAATAACAAGCTACAATCAGAGCGAATGTCATGGAGGTGTTGTGGGGGAGGTTCTATGACTCTATGCTAAGCTGAGCTAACCAGACTCTATGCTAAAACGAGTAACCAGATTCTATGCTAAGCTGAGGTAATCAGACTATATGCTAAGATGAGCTAACCAGACTTTATGCTAAGCTGAGCAGACCAGACTCTATCCTAAATTAAACCAACCGGACTCTATGCTAAGCTAAGCTAACCAGACTCTATGCTAAGATGAACTGACCAGACTCTATGCTCAGTTGAGTTAACTAAACGCTATGCTTAGTTGAGCTAACCAGACTATATGCTAAGCTGAGTTAACCGGACTCTATGCTAAGCTGAGTTAACCAGAACTTATGCTTAGTTGAGTTAACTAAACTCTATGCTAAGTTGAGCTAACCAGACTATGCTAAGATGAGCTAACCAGACTCTATTCTAAACTAAACCAACCAGACTCAATGCTAAGATGAGCTAACCAGACTCTATCCTAAACTAAACCAACCAGACTCAATGCTAAGATGAGCTAACCAGACTCTATCCTAAGCTAAACCAACCAGACTCTATGCTAAGTTGAGCTAACCAGACTCTATGCTAAGATGACCTAACCAGGCTCTATGCTAAACGAAACCAACCAGACTCTATGCTAAGCTGAGCTAACCAGACTCCATGCTAAGCTGAGCTAACCAGCTGCTGGGCCTCAGGTTTTCGCAGGACTAGGGAGGCTGATGTTTCATCACATTCCCACCACAGTGACGGAACCACACAGAACCAACCAGTGGGTCTTTTCTTACTTTTGAAGGCTTTGGGTGAGGTTTCGCTGGTGGGCATCTTTGGAGCAAGCATGCGCCTCCCGAACACTTGAGCATCGAAGCTTGCATAATCGAAGGACACCTTGGAATACTTCTCCAGCTCCCTGGCCAGGTTAGCGCGCGGCGTGGTGGGAGCCATGTTGGGTCTGTAGCTGCCATACTGGGGCATCTCCAGCTGCTTCACGAAGCACATGGGCCTGTGAGGAAACGGACCGGACATCACGGTTAGAGGTCGAAAGGGTTCAGAACCAATACAGTAGAAAGTAAAAGTGAGGCGATGGGTGTGGAGTAAGTGAGGAGAGATGGACACAAAGGTGGATAAATGCAACAAAAACGTTTCTAAAGAATTCTTACATGTGCCTGAGGATCAAATCGAAGCATCTGTATAAAGCTGGACCTTTTTCACTGTATGAACCTGGACTGGGTTACTGATTAAAGGCATGTATCCTACTACTAGATATCTGAAAGCCAGAGTTATATTCGTTACTGAACTGTTGAAGTTCAACCATAGGAGGAGAAAAACGTCACGCTTGAAATGCGACTTGATGCTTTTGTGACACTTGAATTTATGTCTTTGACACGTGAATTCATGCCTTTGTGACGTGTGACTTGATGTCTTTGATATCTTTGATTACGTGTTTGATGTCTTTGATGTTATTGACATGTGACTTGATGCCTTTGATATCACTGACATGTGATCTGATGTATTTGACTTGATGTCTTTGATGTCTTTGATTATGTGACTTGATGTCTTTGATATCTTTGATTACGTGTTTGATGTCTTTGATGTTATTGACATGTGACTTGATGCCTTTGATATCACTGACATGTGATCTGATGTATTTGACTTGATGTCTTTGATGTCTTTGATTATGTGACTTAATGTCTTTGATGTCTTTGACATGTTACATAATGTATTTTTATGTCTTTGATTATGTGACTTGATGTCTTTGATGTCATTGATTATGTGACTTGATGTCTTTGTTGTCATTGACATGTGACCCGATGTCTTTGATATCACTGACATGTGATTGGATGTATTTGACTTGTGACTTGATGTCTTTACTCTCTTTGTGACTTGTAACTTAATGTTTCAGATGTCTTTGACATGTGACCTGATGTCTTTGATGTCTTTGTGACCAGTAACATGATGATTTTCAACTCTTTGACATGTGACCCGATGTCTTTGATATCACTGACATGTGATCGGATGTATTTGACCTGTGACTTGATGTCTTTACTCTCTTTGTGACTTGTAACTTAATGTTTCGGATGTCTTTGACATGTGACCTGATGTCTTTGATGTCTTTGATTTCTGTATTTCTATAACATTTTTAGATTTAGATTTTCCAAGTTGCCATGGTTACATACCTATCTCATTAGCCGGTTGCGCAACTAGCTAATTAGCCGTGCCACACACACCTAGCTTCAGTCAATTTCTATTTCCCTCAAACCGTTTTTTTTAAATCGTCACATAAAAACGGAGGCTACAATAGTCGTGACGAAGCGACGCATCTTGGCGTATAATTACATCTGTGCTGTAAAAGCCATGAGACTAGATACAGACATTAAATAGTCCAGAAGAGACGATAGCGGAAGAAGTTTACTGAATAGTTGTCACAGAAGAAGGAGCCACACAATAAACATTCAAAGAGCCAGAGGAAGAGGAGGGTGAGAGATTAGGAGAGGGAGGCAGAGTGACATGGAGAGAGTGAAGATAGAGCCAACAGTCTACTTAGCAGGAGAGCAGCGGGATTAAAAGCTCTCTTATCAGCAGAGGGCACATTTGCATTTTGTACAGCACGGAATTTATGAGCTTTAAGCCCTCTCGTTTTCCTGGAGAGTCGGCGCTTTTGTCAGACCTGTTGCCGTAAATTCACTGATACGCCAGCGGAGGCAGAGGGGTGAGGAGGCAGGGGAGGGAGGAGTCACCTTCCTCGCCGTTTCTGCTGCGCTCCACGAGGAGCTCGGCGGCCCCGACCCGCGTCGGCCTTCAAAAGCGGAACATTTGGAGCTGGATTATAACTACAGAAGAAAACTTTGCATGACTCATCTGTTTGAGCGTTTGGTATATCCGAGTATATGAACTCCGTCTGAAGATGGGCTCCGCACGAAGAATACTCCGGCCCGGACAAACAAGCTCATTTTATTTGTCCGGGGAAACAAAGCCCGCCTTATTATGCTCTTGATTCTCCACGCTTCGTCTGACCGCTGATTAGGGTTTCCTCAAGGAAGGCAATTATTTTGCCTATCCTCCCGCAATGTCCCTACAACTCGCATAATTAGCTTATCAGCTGCATTATTAATTAAAATACCAGCGAGTAGGAGCGCACACGTGGCATAATACCGCCGTCTGCCTGGTGATAATTATCATTCTTCAGGCCATGATCACGGCGCCTGACCAGCTGGGGAGATGAATGGAGATGAAGGGACGTCTAAGGCGACAGTAATGATGAAGATCCTGAACCATTCCAGCGACGGTCACAATAACCAAGGTCATTATTGTGTGTTTCTGTGAGGCCGTCGTAAACCGGCCGTCCTTGAGGAGGAGTCACTCGGCCGTGTGGAGGAGAGAGGATCGGAGGAGACAGCTCCTCTATGCTGGTCAGGTAAAAGGTTCATTATGGCCACTCAGTTTTGTCATTTACATTCGTATCTATGGAGCGCCACTGCTGCTGGAAGGCATCTAAGGCTGAGATTGAATTAAATTCACAATGAAAACAAACGAAACCAAGTGTCTAACGAAAGGCTGTGGAAGGTTTCTAATAGAGCTTTATCTTTGGTTTTCAAATGTTCCTCAGAGCTGCTTGTTGTTTTTAGTTATTAACCTTAATCTGTTTATTGGTTACTTTAAATCTCACTTTCAAAATAAACTTAGCTCCCCAACTATCAGGTGTGTCTGCATCTACTTGGTGTCTATAGAAAGGTCAAACCTGTTACTATGAATGAGTTATCTGGGATTTTAAGATAAAACATGACTCTAACAACATTATATTGCACTAAAACTACTGTTTAGAATTCTTCACGTTTATAGACATTTTAGTTGAGACTCTTATTTTGAAAATCTTATTCTGAAATCGCGCACCATTTCCGGGTCTGTTTTCATCCGCGTTCATTCGACGGTGTAATTATCTCTGGAGCAAAAGTCAAGAAGATGTAAGTTTGATTTAAATGCTAGAGCGTTCATATGGGGAAATTGTTTGGTTGTTTTTCTGAATTAAGCAATTTCTCTGTGTTTGTTGCACAGTTGGTGAAGTAAGTGAGGTCTAATCAGCCTGCTCGTACGTTAGCCAAAGTTGAGCTAACTGATTAGCCTAGCCGGCTAGTTTGTGCTTCTGTAATCGGTATTATGTGGTTTCTGTGTGATGTTAAAGTTAAAGTGTTTACTGTCACACTTTGTTAGCTTTCAGAAACTTTAGCTTTCAGTAACGTTCATTTTCTATAAGTAAAGAGCTTAAATCGTGTGTTCTTAGAACCGGAGTCCTGTAGTGGTCCATATCCCAACTCATTGGTTTTAATAATAATAATAATAATAATAATAATACATTTAATTAATAACGCACTTTACATTTGGATCAAATCTAAAAGTGCTACAAAGTAAAAGCAGAAAGTTTTGTTGGGGATTTAAAGGGTCAAATCCCCATTAACCATAAAACAAAACAATCAATGAATCTGCTCAAAAACCTCTTTGATAACTTCTGCATCAAATTTGATAGAAATACCTCAAAGTTCATGTTATTCTACACAGTTATTGTGGAATGTGCCGAGCAGTACTGTCCATGTGGACCAGTTGGATAGACAATGGACTCAAATTAAGCCAAAAATGGGATTTTGGCTGAAGAGGGGGTATTTGGCTGCAAAATACCACCTATGTCCACTAGAGGGAGTATATGCACATACTACGACATAACATAAGGGTTTTTCATCAAAAAGTAGAATTGCAGACTGTAAAACGTAGCAAAAACTGGATAGTAGCCTGATTATAGGCCTGGTGGTGGTTAAAACAGTCTTTTAGGAAGTATAAAGTTTTACATTCAAATTAGGTTTGTTTGTGTCTTTGCTGGTGGAATAAGTCAGATTTTCTTTTCAACTTTTAGAATTAAATAGCCTGAACTTTCCTTAGTCCCCTTTCTTTGTCATTGGATTTGAGTCGGCTTGTGAAAGACATGGTTCCTCCTTCGGGCTTAAACATGGCAGATTCAGATAAAGGGGTGGATCCAGGATTTTCTTCTTTTTTTTTTTGCTCCTTAATATTGCAAACTTTCTGAAAGTTGCCTCAATTCTGAGACTTTAAGAAGGGGAGGGGCATCAGTAGATAAGCAGACGTGTATTGGACTTCTCCGTGTGTGGACAGACATTCTTAAATTAAATATTAAGTTCTGTTTTCGCCATTTTTTTTTAACGGCTTTTTGTGATTATGAGGCACCAAAACTAATTGTTTGTAAAAAGCGAACATGTGTGACGACCCACCTTAGCACCCTGTCGTTGGGACTTCCTTTGAGCTCGCTGCCTGGCTGAGAGAGATGAGGCTTATCTTGGCCTTTGGACAGCTTGTCTGCAGCAGCGATTGGGCATCCAGAAAGACTGGAGGGATGGATGAAGAGGAGGAGGAGGAGGAGGAGGAGGAAGAAGAGGAGGAGAGAGAAGATGAATATCAAGGGAGAACATGTTGCTGACCATGTAAGTCTGTGTTGAAGCAGGTCGGCTCGCCTGCATACATGAATATCTGAGGTTGACACTCAGAAAACACACAAATACCCAGAATCCCTGGGATGGCGGATGCCGGTACCTGCGGTGAGTGTTCCGGTTGCTGTTAACGTGGCCCTGACCGGTGCAGCCAGGAGTCGGACACTTCAGCACGTTCTCATGCATGGCCAGAACTGAGGAGAAGTAGAAGCGGTCACATGGGTCAGGGATCATCATCATCATCATCATCATCTGTCTAAAACAATGTTGGAGATTCTCATTGAATGGACTTCCTGTTACGTTTAGAACGGATTTTAAGATTTTTTTGGGTCCATTCTGAACTTGCTCTTGAATACATCTCTGATCTTCTGCCCGATTGTAACCTGAGGTCCTTTGTCAACGTTCTGTTAGCCTTCACGGTCCAGACTGAGGATGAAGGAGGAGCGGGCCTTCTGCCTTTAACATTACTTTTCTCATCACCTTTCACATTTTCAGCCTCTAACTATAAACACCAGCAGAATTAAGAGGAGAACCAGGATTAGTGAGCAGCATAGGCGGCTGGGCGCAGGGCGGCTGTGGCTCAGTGGGTAGAGCGGCCGTCTCCCAATCAGAAGATCGGAAGGTAGCCGGTTCGAATCCCACCAGGGTCTACTTGTCGTAGGGTCCTTGAGCAAGACCCTGAATCCTTAGCTCCCCGGGCGCTCCACGAGGGGCTGCCCACTGCTCCCTCAGGGATGGGTCAAATGCAGAGAAGTAATTTCACTATGTTGTACTGTGTATGACTCTATGTGACTAATAAAGGATTCTTTCTTCTTTCTTTCTATAATTGGACCTATAGTCATGGTAACGGTCTGATGACCTCTGATACGTATAGGAAGTATCGGTGTAATTACACTAAACAGAAGCTGCGGAGGATCAAAAAAAAAAACTCATTTAGATTCCATTATATTCTGTGTTTTAGCACGTTTGTGTGAAGCCTCCATCATCAGCGCGTGAGAAGACGAGGACGCGGGCCTCATGGTGAGATAGTTCTGAAGAAATCAACTCGGGCTCAAAACCGGGACTATGATGGGATGTCTGACTCCACAGTGAGGAGACACGGCGGGTTTTTCATCACTGTCACTTTTCTGCTTGGTTTTGATTTCTGCCAAGGAGGAGGACACTCACTCTCGGGGGGGATCCTGTCCTTGTGCGGACAGCCTGACAGGCTGCGGTGGTGGGGGTAGAGGCCGGTCACGTGACCCGTCCCGTCGCACCCCGGGGTGGGACACTTGATTTCCCTCTTCTCTGGCCTGCTAATCTCTGGATGGAGCAAGACAGGAAGTAAGAGATGAGTGATGAGAGGAGATGGTGGGATGAGAGAGGAGGACAAAAAAGCAAACGGTTAAGGCCATCAGACGGTTCGCTCGGCTGAGCGCGAAATCTAGACATATTTCAGACCGCTTTACGTAAAAGCGGCACCATCTGCATCAGCTCCTCGCATAAAAAACCCCCAAAACACAACGAGTCTGAAACCCACCCTGAAGCCAGAAACAGTAAATCATTTTCTTTTTGTTTTTTTTATGGTCAGAATATGAGGAAACGTTTTACTGTGAAAATACAAACTCTTGGTATAACTGACGGGAAACATCGCGACCAAGAATTACTGTAAAAGTATCGATGTTATTCCGTGTAAAGTACGGAATTAGCTTTTTTTATTAAGTTTTTATGAAGAATATAGCTACATTAATACATTTAATATATAGTATATATATATATATATATATATGTTTCCTTTAATGTCCTTTTAAACAGGTTTACAGTTAATTTGTTTGTGGCAATTTACTGTAAGTGTCTTTTACGCGGTCACTGCATTATTTACGGTAAAACTGCTGCTGTTTATGTAAAAAGATGTTTTAAACATAAGATTTATTTGGTGATTTTGGATGTTGGGACAGACAGTCGCTGGTTTTGCTGCTTTTTGGGAGGAATTTTGTCATTTACTGTCAATTATGTATCCACACAGCATGTTAAGGACAGAAACGTCCTCATTAAATCTAAAATATTCAACTTTTCTACTTTCGTCACCTCAAAATTGTTTTGACCTTTTCACTTTTCGCGACGTCATACAGGCTTAACTTGCGATAACCAATCAGCTGAGCTGGTTAGCCTGGGTGAAGTCGACCTACTTTGAATATTTCCTGCTCCTTGTAAACGTGGCGCCTGAAGATGCAGCGGGGATGAAATCACGGCGCCGTCATTCACCCATAATTAGATGCCGACTCCTCCTTTGCTGCCGGTGGTGGCGGCGCCGGAGGGAGCGAGGAGGAGCGCGAGGCTGCTGCGATGCTCTATTGGCCTTCAAATTGAATGTTAACGAGACACGCATCTCCTAATTAGCGCCGAGCAGAACAGGAACGCCACCGCAGGAGGGAGCCGAGGCCAAGGAGAGGGCAGCAGGAGCAGGCGTGTAATCACACGACCGCGATAGTGCGAGGAGCATGACAAGTGGGCAGCGTGCCAACTGTGAGACGCAAGAGGCATGTAAACAAACACCCTTCCTCTTCCTCTTCCTCTCCCTCGACCGTTGTCTCCTCAAGCATTTCCTCTCAGCTGCTTTTCATCTGGAACCACTTCATCACCATCGGCGTGGAGGAGGAGGAGGAGGAGGAGCTCGCTGACTCACCGCTCTCCCGACTGCTGTTCATTTATTTGTCAAGTTCAGCACGTTTCCTGCACACTAACCAGCATGAGGCCAAACGTACGGCCCGACCAGCTCACCTCACGGGTGGTTCTGGATGTGGAGGCGGAGCACCTTGAAAAGGTGGTGCGACGCTTAAGGGCCAGATTTCAGTCCATTCGTGTCATTAAGGTTCAAGAATTTCAAAAATCTGAATCTTTCTCGAGGTAACTACCCTTCGCTGTCGTTCCCTTCAGCTAGGCTGTGTCCCTGAAAAGCCCCCCATCCCCTGCGTGGTGAAGGCAATAACCCTGATTTTCATACGGAGCAACTTTGGACTAAATTGGACCATTGGTTGAGAAATGATGGCCGGACCAATTTGGAGTTAAAGCTCCCTCTTGTGTCGGAAATGCAAAACCAACCTTTTCCCCAAATCGCTCCAGTTCTTCCTCGCACTGAGTTCTATGTGGTTCTGACACGTGTCTCATTAATGCATGGGTCACATGGATCGAGTTGGACCTGCTGCTGTAGACCTGGTTGATGTCCACTCATGGAGATCTAGCTAAAGTTCAATCAGAAAGACCGTCCTTTGGTGCACCACAACAACGGCTCACACCCCTCTGTTATCTTCCCCTTTCACACCTGCTTGGTCTCAGTTACCTGCTGCACCGCCTAGGGCAATCGTTGATAAATCAGGGGCACCTGTTCAGGTAGCCTCATCCCATCCAATCACGGTGTCACACCTTCATGCTCCGCCCATCACCATCAGCAGCTGTCTTTAAACACGACTCCATGCTGCTTGTTCGAGCGCCCTCCACCTCCCCATCTCCACCTAGTCCTCAGAGATCCATCGGTCTCATCATTCATCGGCCTCAGCAGAGTCATCAGCCGCCACCACCACCAATATCCAGACTCTACAGGGGGGATATTCCATGCTGCTACTCAGGGCGGAGATCCTTCGATCAAAATCCCTCAGAAAGTGTCAAAGCCCCAAAGGCGGTGTAACAGACTCTTTATCACAGATCTGCCGTTGTTTTAAATCATTCATCTTTACTAAATTTAGTCTTTTCTGAATGAAATGACATTATTATTATTTTTACCTCCACCAAGGAGCTGATGTTCGTAGAGTTGTTTGTTTGTCTGTTCCTCAGCAAACAAACAAAGTAATAGAAAAAGTAATGGACAGATTTACATAGAATTTTATCAGGAGGCGGGTTTTGGCTTTTCCTAGAGATGAAAACATTTGGGTGACGTTAAAGCTGACAAAGGGGCTGTCGAGGAGGAGGCTATAGAGAAAGTCTTATTCTATAAGTAGGACCTTTTTATGTGGCATATTAAAGCCTGTGAGGACTCACTAAACAGAATAGAGGAACTTAATGACACCAATAAAAGGTCTAATAAGAGTCAAATCGTTTTCTAAAAACTGGCTTCGACGAAAGGTAGAGGTGAGACTGTTTTACCATGAAATACAGAATTTCATCATTAAATAAGTTCATAAATCTGATGTTCTTCACTGCTTGACCAAAATGCTTAAGTCATGTTATGGTGAACGTGTCTAACGCCAAAAATATAAATATATATGCAAAGAAACAGTTTTTCCACATGTCTGTTCTTTGCAGGGACATTAAGGGGTTAATTGCTGCTGCGGGGTCTCGTTTTTTTTTTCTTCGTCAATGATTTATTGTTTCAGCCACTCACATCCCATCTGTTGTCGATCAGATTGTTTTTTACGACCAGGCCCACCCAATCTGCAGACGGCGTTGCTCGTACATCAGAGAGCCATCCACAGCCTTCCGCCTCCTCGGTTAAATATTGATGCATCTGCTCACATGCGGTCGGGTGGAATTGTTTGTGACAGAGGACTGAGAGGAGGTGGTGCAGGAGGTGGAGGCAGATTGTTCACGCCTGGAGGAGCACAGACCTGTGTCTGACTGAAATCAGTGTTTCTCTTTAAATAGTAATGCAGCAGGTGCCGACGCACCTCTTAAAAGGAAATGTGAGATACAACTCAAATTGGGTTTTTTAGGCCCAAAACACACCTGTGAACCTTTAAAAACCGGGTCTGCTGATTGGTTCTGCTAAGTTAAGACTCACCTGTATGACACCTTCAAGAATAAACTTCAAATATCTCAGTAATCTGTGATTAAACACAAAAAAATACCAAATATTTCTATCCAGACCTGATTTCTTTTCTTTTTAAGATAAAGAGGTTCTAACATTATCTTACAGAAACACCATGAAGACAAACGGTCAATGAATTTGGTCGTGAATAACTTCAGCATTCAAAGTAGAACGAAGTTCATGTTATTCTACACAGTTTTTGCATCATGGGACCAGGAGGACTTTCCATTTTGACCAATGGATCCAAGATGGGACAAAAACGGGATTTTGTACCCAAAGAGGGATTTTTCCTGCCAAATAACACATTTGTCCACTAGAGGGAGCTTTATATGCAAAAACTACAACCTTGTGGTAAATGTAGAGTTTTTCATTCAAATCTAGCATTGTGCACTGTAAAAAAAAAAAAGTACGCGACCGCGGGACAGCACCAAGCTGAACTGGAAGTGGACCCTGTCATTTAAAGGTATCTTCCAGAAAAGCGTTCTCCTACATTCATGCCTCTCTCCTTCCTTCTCTGACCTACCTTTGCCGAAGTAGCTCTTGCGGATGGCGTCCAGGTGTTTGGGCCTGTCATCCATGGTGATGTATCGCTGATGGTGGAAATCCGGGGAGCAGAGCAGCTCTCTGGGTCCGGCCGGCTTTACCTGCTCCGCCTTGAGGGCGATGGCTTGCTCCAGCAGTCCCAGATTCCCTCGGGTCAGGTCGAACATCTCGCACTCGCTCATCACCGGGGAGCGGTGGGACAGGCTGTCTTCGTCGTCGTGTTCATCGTCTCCATCCATGTCATCATAGTCCTTGTCCTCAGACTTCTCTGAGCGCACCTCGATGATGTCGGGAGAGGCTGAGGACGAGGCCATGTGGATCTTGTAGTACTCCTGGAGTGGACTGGCCCGGTGGGAGCTGAAGCTTAGAGGAGGACTGGCCTTGTAGTTCTGAAGCGGGCTACGTTTCTGAGAGTTGTCCAGAAGACTGGTTCTGTTGATGTTGTAGTTACTGAGGGGACTGGCCCTGTGGGTTCTGTAGTCCTCAGGAGGACTGGCTCTGTGGTTCTGTGCCTCCTTGTGGGTTCCCTGAGCGGTTGTGGTGCTGGTTATAGTGCGGACGGCAGTTGGCACATCGAAAATGGGCAGAGTGTGTTTCACCTCTCTGCGTTCCTCCTCATCTCCTTCTTCTGATGAAGCAGTCTGTTCGGCTGGTGCCAAAATCTCCTCTTCCTCCTCCTCCTCCCCCTCATCTTTGACCTGAACATGGCACTCCTGGCTAACATGGCTGCTCCTGTCTGGACAGTCATCCTCCACCTCCTCCGCAGCCTCCTCCTTCTGAAGAGTAGGTGACTCCAAATCTCTGTGAGAAACCTCCTCCTCGTCCTCCTCCTCGTCCTCCTCCTCTTCCTCTTCCCCCACCTCATCCTCCTCCTCTTCCCCCTCCTGCTTGCTATTCATTTCTTCAACCTGTTCTTCCTCCATGATGACATCAACCTCAGCAACAACAGCGGCAGGCTGCTCAGTCCCCACAGATGGAGGAGCGCTGTCAGTGGAGTCTTGGCCCAGATGGAGGAGAGAGTTGGCCACCTCTTCGGCGCTCTGAGAGGGAGACTGACACTGGGCTGCAGGTGGCGCTGCTGCGAGCTCAGGCTCAATGATCACACACTCTTCTTCTGTGGAGACAGAACGGGTGGAGGTCACAAAACAGGAACCTTGAACTTCATTCACACGGCAAAAAGAGTTTCCTCGCTTCGAGTTTACATCCTGGATGTGCTGCTGGCACGTGATCCGTACCACCTGGTTCATGAACAACCTCAAATCTGCATAATTGACGTCAAATAAACACTAATCCACTTCTTCGCATTGACTTTTTTAGTAAAAAAAAGAAAAGAAAAGGGAAAAAAGGGAGAAAAAGGTAGAACGTTTTTGGGTCTTAGTTTGGATGCAAATTTTGGACTACAGACTTTTTTTTTTTAATATATATAAATTATTTGTCTTATAGTCTGTCAAGTTTAACGGCCTAGACATCATCTTTTTTTTTGCCTTCATATTAAAGAAAAAACTTAGATGTGCTGCTGTCACAGCACCCCGTTTCCTCTGCGATAATTTGATTGGCTCTCTGGCTGGGGGGGGGGGGCTTATCTTGTCAGAAGTCATGAGGGAGGGACTTTGACAACAGATGTGACGGATCCACGAACCTCTGCTGCTTTTGGGTTTGAGGTTCTTTTAATGTTTTGTAGTTTTGAGTTCCTCTTTATGTAAGTACTTAATATTAAATTAATGATAATATTATATATATATATATATATATATATATATATATCTGACAACGATACTAACTTGGAGGGAAAAAATGTGTTTTTTTCCCAAATGTATTGTTACTGGAACAAGTATAACTTCATTTTTTTCCTCCCTAAAGAATCTCACGTTACTGATTAATTATTAAAACTCAGGTCTGTTGACTAATTTATTAGTCAGAGTAATGGTCGGGTAGCTCCTCGGTAATGATGATGGATCATCAGTAGAAAAACTACCTTCTTCCGCTGCACGCGTCTTTTGCTGTGTATCTGTCTCCTCCTCCTCCTCCTCCTCGTCCATCTGTCCGTTTGTCCTTCCATGCTGTGTCACATCTTCTGTCGCCTCATCCTCCACCCCCTTGGTCTCTCCTGCTTCCTCCCCACCCTTCTCTCCCTCGCCCTCAGCCTCGCTGCTGGCATCACTTTCTGCACTGAAGCCCTCGTCCAGAGCCAGCTTCAGGGGGTGGGTCTTCCTCTTGGAGGCTGGACGCTCCGAATCCTGGTCCTGCTCCTGCTCCGCTTCAGCCTCTTCCAGGCGGCGCTTTCTGGCTATGGGACAACCAAGAACGCTGAGAAGGAGACAGAGAGGACATAACATGGAGAAAGGGATCATGAATAAGAAGCAGGTTTGAAATCTGTAAACCTCGTGTGTCCGATAGCGTCCTTGACTTTAAACAGAATAATGGAGGGCGTGCTACTGAGGAAGAGGACGATCGTCCTGTTCCTGAGACGCAAGAGGGAGATCAAAATAAAGAAGAGTCTGGTTGTATTTAAGCATTAAAAAATGTTGATTATCATTTATAAAATGAATCTTTATATTTCATTATATCTCATATCATCATTATTGAAAATCAGATTATCCGTCAATAGCCACACTTACAGTGGCAGCAAGGTGAAAGGCAGTCTGTATGAAGTGGAGAGCAGAGGACATGCTTCACTATGCTCCTCGAGAGGCGGGATCTACTGGATCATTTTCAGGCTCCATTTTTTCATAATGATCTGCTATTGGCCAAAACGTAGGAAATGATGCGCCGAGGGAGGAAGCCCTCCCTAACCAGTCAACAAGCAGTTCTCTGCCACAGCGGGGCGCTAGAGTGTCACGTTCTGATGGCTTAGGAGCGATTGATTGATTGACAGCTACTACAGATGTAAAAAAACAAAACATTTAATTTAGACCATGTCTTAATAAATCTCAATCTTTCAGCTTTAGCTGTTAGCTTAGCAGTTAGCTGAAGGCCCTTAAAAGCTCACCAGCGAGGACGGATGTGGAGTTTGATAATATTTTTAAGAACAAAAACAAGTATTTAATCATGAGTCATTAATAGATGCGTCATGTAGTTAAAGAAAGCTTTAATTTCTGACTTATTAAAAAAGAAAATTCTCTCCGTCCCGATGTTTCAACTCTCCAGTGGCCACTGCTGTGACAGCCTGTTACGACACGGAGAGGGATGTTTTCTCAGGATGTACAACGAGTCAACACATGTGGCCGGGGGGGGGGCCACGCTTGCTTACTCAGACATCACAACCAATCTCAGCCAATTGACTGGAACGTTTAATGAACAACTTGTATGGAGAGGCAGGCCGGCGAGGCAGCAGAGGGTGAAATCCAATAAACTCCCTCTTACTCTCACCTGGGAGACACGGAGGGAGGCTGAGGGATGATCCATAAACAAAGTGCATGTGAAATTGCCCGCTGAACGAATACATGTGTAAACAGATAGCTAATATCTGCCCCTCAATAAAGAGGAGTCTCGGACCAGTGCGCTGCCCCGGGTCCCGCTAGGTCTGATCAGAGGGCGAGGAACCCGGATCAGGAGGAAGTATGAGGCCAGAGTCAAACCTGGAGAAAGAACACGTCACTGCTAGTCCAAACTAAAAACTTTATCTGTAGAGGCTCTGGGGTCATTAATGTGTTGATTCCTGAGGAATGGAGGAAAATTATCCTGGATGTGATTCTAAAGGAACGACTTTGATGTTCAGAGCTGCAGCAGCTACAGAGGTATGAAGCTGATGAAGATCTGGGAAGGAGTCGAGGAAGCTAGGTTAAGAACAGAGGTGAGAGTTTGTGAGCAGCAGTATAGTTTCATGCCAGGAAAGAGAACCACAGATGAGACGTTTCCTCTAAAAGTGTTGAGGGAGAAGTAGCGATTGTGTGTTTGTGGATTTAGAGAAAGTACGACGGAGCGTCGAAGGAGGAGCTGCTGGATCGTATGAGGAGGTCTGGAGCTACTGAGAAGTATGTTAGAGAGGTACAGGATATGTATGAAAGCAGTATGACAGAGGTGAGGTGTGCAGTAGGAGCGACAGATGGGTTCAAGTTGGAGTTGGGACTGCACCAAGGATCGGCCCTGAGCCCCTTCTTGTTTGCATTGGTGATGGACAGGCTGGCAGATGAGGTCAGGCGGGAGTCTTCGTGGACTATGATGTTTGTGGAGGGCTTTGTGAGCTGTAGTGAGAGAAGGTGGAGGTATGTTCTGGAGAGGAGAGGAATGAAAGACAGAATACATGTGTGTGAATGAAAGGGAGGCAGGAGGAACGTTGAGGATGAAGGAGAAGAGGGGAGGAAGGTGCAGGAGTTTAATGGCTTGGGGTCACCTGTTCGGAGCAGCAGGGAGTGTGGAAAGTAGCTGAAGAAGCGAGTGCACGCGGGGTGGAGTGGGTGGAGAAGAGTGTCGGGAGTTAACTGTGATAGTAGAGCAGCAGCAGGAGTGAAGGGAAAGATTTCAAAGATGGTGGCGAGAGCAGGTTTGGTCTCTCGGAGTGAGGAGGATGGACAGGATTAGAAAGGAGGACATCAGAGGGACAGTCCAGGTTAGACGTCTTGGAGACAAAGTCAGAGAGGAAAGATTGAGATGGTTTGGACACGTGAAGAAGAAGAGGGAAAGTGGATCTACTTGTAGAAGGATGCTGGAGATGGAGCTGCAGGCAGAAAAGAAGGAGGAAGACCAAAGTTTCTGGATGTGGTGAGAGAGGACATGCAGTTGGTTAGTCGGACGGAAGAAGATGCAGAGGACAGGGCACCATGGATACAGGTGATCCGCTGTGGGGACCCCTGAAGGGAACAGCCAGAAGAAGAAAAAGGAAGAAGATGAAGAATGTCTTGATGTAGGTGTAGCGATGGTGTCTCATGCCAGCTTGAACAAAAGCCTCTCCCATAAATGACCCCTTCAGTTTTTCCTTTTTAAAGGTGGAGCTCGTTTTTTCTCCACTTCTGCAAGCTGGAAAA
Organism: Lophius piscatorius; assembly: GCA_009660295.1. NCBI lineage: Eukaryota > Metazoa > Chordata > Actinopteri > Lophiiformes > Lophiidae > Lophius > Lophius piscatorius. The sequence continues at coordinate 20,029 of VRLP01002497.1, forward strand.
ACGAGGAGGATGACGGACAGACGGACAGACAGACAGGCAGAGGGTGGGTTTTTAATCTGCCCTACCTTCTGTGTCGTGAGTATCTCCCACTGATATGGCCGGAGCCATTGCATCCGGGGGTGGGGCAGCTGGATGAGATGGATGGAGGTTAGAGATATGTTCAAGACACGGTGCATTTTTTTTTTTTTTTTTTTAATCCCTTTGCAGAAGCAACGATAAGAAGAAAAAAAAAAGCCAATAAACAAAGTAAATTAGAATTAAGACACAGCAAAGCAGAGACATGCAAAACGGCCGCACAGAGAGAAGCCCATGCCAGAAATGTGTTTTGTCATGTGTGCAGCAGACGCACGTAATGAAGGCGGCATCAAGTCAGGCGGAACATAATATTGTATGTCGTACATCAACTCTGGCCTATATCCTGTTAGGATGAGGGATAAGCATCAGCAGAGACCTGCTGTAATTTCCCCTGCTCTCCTCTCCTCCTACCCCCCCACCCCCACCCCCCTTCTCTCTCTCGTGACCCCTCAGGACGGCTCAGTTCAGTTCTCATTATCTTCCTGCGGCATTACTCCAATTACCCCCATTATTAATTTCACTTATTAAAAATAAAATGCTGCATTTACGTTTGAAATGCTCGCTTCTTTCCCCCACCCTTTTTTTTTTCTTCTTCTTTTTTCTTTCTTTCTTAATCGGAAACCCCAAAAACAGGTTATTTTGAAGAGCCGAGCTCTGATCGATGACCCCGGGGGGGTCATCGGGGGGGGGTAAATGAGAGAGAGGGCGATAATTCGAGTTATTCAGAAGGAGGCAGAAGAAGGAGGACAATGGGTTCCAGGACCTGTGAGGCCCGGGAAGGCAAAAGAGAAGAACCAGGAAGGAGGAGGAAAAGAAAACCCCGAAACACAAAAGCACACTTCATCATCCTCTCTCTGGGTTCGATCGGATCGCTCAAAGATCACACACCAATGTCACGGTATCCTCTGAGGGTGTTCAAAGCAGGAAATAGAAGGAAAAAAAAGGCCTCAGAAAATAAATCAATAACAGCCTGACTACACTGTTAAAAAAAAAAAAAAGAATGTTAAATGACCTTGATATTCAGAATTTTTATTTTCTGGTAAAATTAATCTTATCAGAAAAATGATCTTATTTAAAGAAAACATCTCTTCCTTTTTTTCTTTTTATTTCAGTCAGATATTCCAGCTAATATTGAGTTTGTTTGAACCAGGAACAAGATCCAAACGTGGTTTAGATAAAAGCAGAAGAATTTTATTTTCCTTATTTTCAGAACAAGGAAATTCAATTTAAAGAAATTTTGCCTTCTAAGTTTTTTTTTTCTTTCCTTATGTTCCTTTTAATGTCCTTAATACAAAAAATACGGAAAATTATTCCATATTTTATTCTTTATCACTCTTTTTAAAAAAAAAAAAAAACTTACTCACGAATGGATTTAACGACGAAATTTTGTATTTCATGGAAAATACTCATCGTTATTACCTTCATCATAAAGCAAAATCTCTGAAGTGCTTTGAACACGTATTCGACATGTTTTGGTTTGTCAAGTTCAAAATTTCGTTTCGTAAGTCTTCATCGGCTTAAGATGCCAAAAAAATAGACTTTCTCAAAGATTTTGAGCTGTGGTGTCCCCCAGGGCTCCATCCTTGCCCCCTTAGTCTTTTGCATATACATTTAAATAAAATAAAAATTCTTAAAATCAGCTCAAACAAGAAACTAAACTACTCATTTTAAGTAAATCAGTGTTAGATAAATTACTTTTTATTGCTTGTAATTAGCTAAACTTGCTTGAAATTGATCATTTCCGTCCGGTTTAAAGGTCCATTGCGGTGTTTTTATGTTTGTTTAAGGAACTAGCGGGGCAAAAATGCTCGTACACCACCGGCAGATTTCCCTTCTCTGCTAATTTTAAGACAAATTGAATGTAATTTAAGAACATTTTCTTTCTACCTAGTACGATGGTAAGAAGTAAAGAAGTAAAAAATAATAATACAGTAGTAATCATATACTGCATCGTCTGAAGTGCTCTGCAGCGAACATAAAACAACTTTATGAAGGAGTTTCCTTACCTCAGCTCTTGTCCAAGGAGCTCAACAGGAGCTGAGAGAGAGAGGAGGGGGTGGGGGGAGAGAGAGAGGTGGGGGGGGAGAGAAGGAGGGAGAACAAAAGGTGAACGACTGCTCAGAAGCTGCTCGGCTAAAAGAAACTCCGATCAATAAATTACAAATTCGTAAGAATCCCAGGAGGCTTCCTAACGCTGCCGCCTGTGTGATCAGGAAAAATAACACCTACACACTCCTGAACACACACACACACACACACACATTAATACAAACACTGAGTGTGAGGTCTCCACATGGGTTCAGATTCCAAAGAGGAACAGAGAGAGAGCTTGTTCTCCAACTTCTAAAAAACAAGCTCAATGAATCATTTCAAAATAAAAGGATGCGATTACAAACGTGAAGATACGCAATCTGCAACCGCGCGTCTCAATATCCTCCACATCCAAACTAAGATATAGCACGTTCATGATTTTCCTGATAGTCTGTCGGAGTTCGATAAGAATTGTTTTCAAGACGGATTGATTTTTATGTGAAAGCTCTTACTTCCTGTTTGAGGGGCGCCAGATAATCAAGAGTCTACGGGCGCCCGTAAACTTTTGGCAAGCAGGTGACCTGAGTCAGCCGTAGAACTGGTGGCGTCAGAAAATTCCCCGCGGACGCAGGTTTCCGAGACTTGGACCCCCTAAAACATAGCGGAGCAGTGACTAGCCTCTCGCGGAGAAGGTTGTGGGTTCAAGTCCACCTCTGGGTCTTTCCTGTGTTCTCAAGCCTAACGGTGAATTTATTTTACGCCAAATCAGGTATAAACGGTTAGCGGGAGACTCAGGAGGAGAATCCGAAGCGTCCGGACTTTCTTTATACGCTGATGACATTTCTCCGCTCATCCGAGAGGCTTTCTCAGATTTGACTCCTGCTGTGAGGTCGTTGGGTCACGTGACCATGAGGGAGGGTGGTTGTGGACACAGTCGATCATCAGATCTACTGGATCGTCGTTTGAGTCATTAGCATAGCGTTATTATATCCCCGAAAAGTCAGGGATATTATGGATTCATCATCGCCGCTGCCGCCGCCACACTTTCGAGTAAGCGACACAACTCAAACAACGTTTTTTTTAATTAAACAAATCATGATTATATATGTGTTATTTATGCTAATTTACTGTTTGCTAATTTACCGTACTGCTGAAATAGGATCGTGTTCTACACAGACGGGGTATTTTTGACGGTAAAAATTCGGGCAACCATAACTGCCGCTATTTTACCGGAAATCATCCAGAGTTTATTTCATCACTATGAGTTTAAGCCCCCAGCGGGTTGAATGACATCAGCGCCTCAACTAACGCTCCGACGAACACGCGGCACCGGCGCCGCGTATAAATCAGCCCAATGACATGGAAGTACGGAGAAAGGTGACAGTTAGACGCCGACTTCAGCAATAAAACAGGATTAATTGTTGCACTTGACTTTCCATAATTGGCCCAATGGCATCAAAAGGAAAAGTGTCTTCATCAGGAGGAAACGGCTTTTCCTTCTGCGACAACTTACAGGAAACGCTTTCAAAACATGAATCACGCTCTGTTGACAAACAGAACACACACACATACACAAATAAACAAACACGTATAAACACATATACACACACATACACAAACACATACACACGTATAAACACATATACACTCATACACAAACACATACACACGTACAAACACACATACATACACAAACACATACAAACGTACAAACACATATACACATACCAATACACACTCACACACACAAAAATATACACACATACAAAAGCACACACACACACATACAAACACATGCACAGACAAACACACACATACAAACACACGCACACAAATACATGTACAAACACACGCACACACATACAAAAGCACATACATACACACACATACACATACACACACATACAAACACACACACACAGGCATTGATTGGAGGTTGGGTGAAATATCCTATTTTCATTTGGAGCAAACGAGAAAACAATACGATCCTGGAGAATTCAGTTGGAGCTCCCATATCACATGAATTAATCACATGTCAGAGAGAGAGAGGGTATCAGGATACACTCAGAGCATCCAGAATGCTCTCAGTGTATGACACACACACCCTCACACACACACACACACACTCAGTGATGTGAGTCACTTTCTCGGTCTTTCATCATGCGGTTGGAATGACTGGAAGCTTTCCCGATCGTCCGCCGCTGCCTCGCTTCAAAACATCAAACACATGAAGGGAGAACGGACACAAACACGTTCGAACAACAAAACACACACGTGTGTGCGTGTGCACAATCATGACGATGCACAGACGGGCCCCAGTGTCTCTCTCTCTCTCTCTGATTCTCATCTCCATCATGTAGAGCGGGTTTTCAAAGCGGCGCCTCCGGCGATGAGGGAATAATGAGAACGACCCAAACAGCCATCAGTGATGAGAGAAAGTAAAAACAACCGGTTCTAGAACGGTTCTAGAGAGGAAAAAGTCCTGGAGCCACGCCGCCACTCACACCAGACAAAAGAGAAAACTTGAAACTGTCCTTAATGTGGTCTTTAAGTAAACTCAGTTTCTGAAGTTTACTTAAAAACACAAGTTTAGTGTGTGTGTGTGTGTGTTTTGTGGGTTTGTGTTTGTGTGTGAGGGGGATTTGACAAACACTCACCTCTGATTCCTTTTGACCGAGTGCGAGTTCGCTTGTCATCGCCCTCCACACTCATCTAGGGTGGGAAGAAGAGGAAAAAGAAGAAAAGAAAAGTGAGAAATGGTGAGGAGACAGAAAAGAAAGCATCAAAGAGGAAAAAAGCAGAGGAGAGAGAGAGAGAAAGTAGAGAGTGAGAGCGGAGAGAGAGAGTCAGCGGAGATAGAGAGCAGAGAGAGAGAGTCAGCGGATAGAGAGAGAGAGAAAGTAGAGAGTGAGAGCGGAGAGAGAGAGTCAGCGGAGAGAGAGAGAGCAGAGAGAGAGTCAGCGGAGAGAGAGTCAGCGGAGAGAGAGAGTCAGCGGAGAGAGAGTGAGAGCGGAGAGAGAGAGTCAGCGGAGAGAGAGAGCGAGAGCGGAGAGAGAGTCAGCGGAGAGAGAGAGAGAGAGGATCACTGCTTGTATCTCTCTGCTTTCACAATTAGTGTCCTTCCTCTGCTCCAGAAGATCTGCAATCAGCCGTCGCTCGGATTGAAACATATCTCAGGTACCGCGCACACAACGAGACGATCTTATCTGGTGAGCAGCCCACCCCTGTGCCCCCCCCGGCGCTGGAAGAAGAGCTGGTGAAGTGAAGACGCTGTCAAACAAAGCCCAAAACAAACCCGGCTGTTTAAATCACTCCTCCCACCACTCGCATTTTAATTTCCTGCACCTGAATGGCACACATGATTGCACGCCACACAGAGGCAAACCGTCGGGCCACGGCCCCTGAGAGCCCGACAACGACAGACAGAACTATTCTGGATATAATAATACAGAAAAAAACCCAGCGGCTGCCAAAGAGCTGCGCTAAAAGCCCTTTTAGACAGACGAGTGTCTGTGTGTTTATGTCGGCTTTTAAGCTACAAAGGAGCAGGTGTTGACCCTGCTAACGCACACACACACACACATGCACACAAAAACACACACAGAGTGACCCTTGACCTCCTCAGCTCCACCTCTCCACCCTCTGAGTCCGTCAGATTTCTTTCACACACGTTGAGGCTTTAGCTTTGATTAACTGGACCAGTTTTTATATTACAGTTTCTCCTTTTCCTCTTTTTCCATCTCTCACTTCCTCCCTCCTGTACATACACCCCACCCCCACCCCTCATCCACTGCCCCCACCCCTCACCCCCTGCCCCCACCCCTCACCCCCTGCCCCCACCCCTCAGCCTCTTCACCGCCTCGCCCCTCTACAGACGCGTTGGCAGGGCCAAAGTAGGATTCAGACACAGGAGCCTTGTTTTTACTCTTCCCTTTTCTCTCTCTCTCTCTCTCTCTCTCTTTCTTTCTCTCTATCTGGCAGCGCCCCTTTCCTGCAAATAGGCTCCTGATGAAAAGAAGGAGGGATAAGAGGGATGATGAAGATGAAGCACGCTGCTGTCAAGGCCCTTTTCTCCCCTCCTTCATTCATTAGTGGCTAGAGTTTGTGGCCGGAGGTACAGGTGCAGACACAAGCCTCCCTCTCTCTCGCTCTCATTTTCCCCCTCTCTCTCTCCCTCTCCCTCTTTACCTTCTCTCCCTGCCCCTCTCGCTCTTCTTCTATCTCTCCCTTCTCTCTCTCTCCCTCCCTCCCTTTTCTCTCTTTCTCTCTCTCCCTTCTCTCTTGCTCTTCCTCCTGCTCTCTCTCTCCCCCCAGTTCTCTCTCTTTCTCTCTCTCCCTTCTCTCCTGCTCTCTCTTTCCCTCTCTCCCTGCCTCTCTCTCTCATTCCCTCTCTCTCTCCCTCCCACACTTCTCTCTCTTTCTCTCTCTCCCTTCTCTCTTGCGCTCTCTCTTCCTCTCTCCCTGCCTCTCTCTCTCTCTTTCTCTCTCTCCCTTATCTCTCGCTTCCTCTCTCTCCCCCTCTTTCCCTTATCTCTCGCCCCTCCCCCCGCCCTCTCTCATTTTCTCTCTCTTTCTCTCTCCCTCTCTCTTATGCAACAAGTAGTTCATTAAATTCAAATGAATTAAAGAATGAAGGAAATTCTCATTCCAGTATACAAGAGATTTAAACTTCCTTACGCTTTGATTCCCGCTGTAAAAGTCACATTTATTAGTTTAAACTTTGAAATATGTTTTTATTATTAATCACTTCAATATTTTGTCTTTCACTCTTCATCGTATCAAATATCATGTTTCAGATTTTAGAGTTTATTAATGCTGCTGTTGTTGGTAGATGAGATAGTTAGATAAGATAGTAGCTAGTTAGTTAGTTTCCTACTAGTTAGTGTCAGTACACACTTATTTAAAAAAGTGTGTAAAATACACTTGGAAAATAAATAGAAAATAATAACAATAGTAAAAAAGTCTATTAGTTTTTTGTCTATACATAAAAACATATAAAATGTAATTAAGAAAATATCATTAAATATATTTCTGAACAATTTCTAACAGCTTCGCCGTCTTTTCAAACTCCAGTTGCTGCACTTTGCCTTGGTCTACGGTAGTTTTTTTGCTGAACTTCCAAAATAAAAAATATCTCGAGAAAATGTGGCAGAATAAAATATAATTGCAATCATATAATTATAATAAAGGTATCGCTGTAGAAGTGGAATAAGTGAGTGCCTCCGTGGGTTATGGGTCACATTTAAGACTCATTTCTGGTGTAATCCACTAAAAATACTTGCGTCCCTACTTAGAAAGCAGCCTCAGAGGTCAAAGGTCAGGTCACAGGTAGTCAACATCTGGATAATGAATGAGAATAATTTCCCTAGAATGACCTCAGCGAGGAATCCTCTAACGGGGATTGTACTCCTTTACTCCTGCGTTCTTCTTCTTCTTTTTTTCAATCCTGCTCCTCACATCGTCGGATAAATCAAAACCTGGACTGAAAGGAGACCCGACCGCTTTCATGCGTAACCATAGTGACGCACATTCAAATAGGTGAGCACGTCTGAGTTCTCCTCTTTTTCCAGGCCCCTTTTTTTTTTTTCTCGGTTCCAGCTCATTAAATTTGTATGAACACAAAGTCGCAGCGAGTGAATCCAGATACGGGCGGGCAGCCATTCACCTGATTTTCATAATCCCTTTCAAAGGGACCTTTTTATGTGTGTGTGTTCGGAGCGCGTCCTCTGCCTCGCCGTACTTCACTCGGACTCCTCGAGCGCCGGGCGAAGGCTGACAGACGCGGAACGGAGAAAGGGACGGCGAGGAGATGAGAGGAGGAGGGAGAGTGTCCTGTTAACGTGTGTGTGTGTGTGTGTGTGTGTGTTGGGGTTCAACTAGTGTGAAATGTGGTGTGGAGAATCAGCGGAGGAGGAAGAAAAAAGGAGGAGGAGGAGGAAGACACCAGTCATCCCTACAGGCTGTGTTGTACATTATCACTCGTGTCCTTCTTTGCGAGCACGAGGGTCCGGGCGCCGCTCCGCGTTCTGGCAGCTCTATGGAAATGGCTGGCTGTGGGCGATGACTTCGCTGAGAAGGTCATCCCGCGTCTCCTGGTGCACATAAACCAGCCTTTTATTCAGATTCAGGTTTACACCAGTAGACCAGGAGCCGGGTGGGCCGGAGACTTTGTCCACACGACACGTCCGAATATGACCCGGGGACAGCAGCTGCCAATTAGAGGTTCTCTGCGTGGTTCCCTCGACAGGCGGACCGCGCTGAGAGCCTCCATGTTGGACCACTGCTCAGCAGCTTCATTTGAATAATTCACACAATGTAGGGTGGAGCAGCGAGGAGGAGGGGAGTGGAGGCTCCTCGCCTCATACGTGTATGTGTGTGACTGGGTGTGTGTGACTGAGGGATGGTCAGAGGTTCTCCAGCTGCACTCCAACACATCCTGAAGTGTTTCCACTCCAGTCCAGTCCACACACCAAACCAAAACGCAAATCTAGAATAAATCCATATTTTCTCTTTACTAATGTTCAGATATTATGACTTGAGAATTCCTGCTTCAAACTTCAAACTGCAATTCCTAGAATGATTGTCTCAATGTCAGATTTCTTATGTTTTCATCATCACCCTCAACAGATGAAGAAAACAATGTGTGTGCATCAACAGATCCAACATCCTGTCTGATAACCTTTAACCTCTGTCAGGTGTATCTGCATCACATTGGTGTCTATGGACAGGTGAGACCCTAACCCTAACCCTCTGTTACTATGTTTGAGTAATCTGTAACTATATGTGAGTAATCTGTTACTGTGTGAGAGTAATCTGTTACTATGTATGAGTAAAATGTTACTATGTGTGAGTAATCTGTTACTATGTATGAGTAATCTGTTACCATGTATGAGTAAAATGTTACTATGTGTGAGTAATCTGTTACTGTGTGTGAGTAATCTGTTACCATGTATGAGTAAAATGTTACTATGTGTGAGTAATCTGTTACTGTGTGTGAGTAATCTGTTACTGTGTGAGTAATCTGTTACTGTGTGAGAGTAATCTGTTACTGTGTGAGTAATCTCTTACTATGTGTGAGTTATTGTTACTATGTGTGAGTAATCTGTTACTGTGTGAGTAATCTGTTACTGTGTGAGTAATCTCTTACTATGTGTGAGTAATCTGTTACTATGTGTGAGTAATCTGTTACTGTGTGAGTAATCTGTTACTATGTGTGAGTTATTGTTACAATGTGTGAGTAATCTGTTACTGTGTGAGTAATCTGTTACTATGTGTGAGTAATATGTTACTGTGTTAGAGTAATCTGTTACTGTGTTGTAGTTATAGTTATATTCTTACATTAAAGGCACAACCATCATTATATTACAGAAACTCCATGAAACAAGAGAAACACCACAAAGTTCCTGTCATTCTACACAGTTCTTGGGTCACAGGACCGGCAGGACTCTCCAGCTGGACCAGTTGGACGGACAGTGGACCCAAAATGTGACAAAAATGGGATTTGTGGTGTAAAAATACCACCTGTGTCCACTAGGGGGAGCTTGTATTTGCACACAACACAACCTGTGTCTGTGACAGGAATCAACGTCTATTCAAATCTAACTACATCCTGTAAGGAAACCTGCTGGACCCACGTGGGGAGGAGCAGGTTCTCTTACTGGACCTTTATCCTCAAATCTCTTATATTTACAATGGCGATTTATTTTTGTTCCATTCGTCTCAGTCCAGCAACAAACAAGCAGGTTGCGTGACAGACGGGCGCCACTCCACATGATGTGGCACCGAGAGCGACTCCTCCCTCTCCTCGGCAGCAGAAATCAAACCCAATCAATAAAAGTCATATCTTCAGATGAACCTAAGCCATCAGGGGGAAGCAGAAGTACTTTCACTAGGGCCCAGGGGGGAAACAGCCCCTCCCCTCTTCACCAGCCCCCACCCCCCCCCACCCCATCTCTCAATCTCCCCTAAATCCCCCGAGCATCAGTCAGGAGGGAGAAGGAGCAGATGTTCCCAGAACGGAGGAATAAACACTAAGTGATGACAATTTGGGTCAGAAGTTTGGGAAGTGGCTGGGGTTTTTTTTTCCTCTCATCCTGCCGATGAAGAGGAGTATCGTGCACAGAGACGACGCGTGAGCCGCTCGAGGACGGGCTTTTTTCTTTGTGTGTCTCCACACAGAACCAGAATCCTGCCCGGTGAGGTGAAGTCAGCAGAGAGGAAACGCTGAGCTTCACTCAACGCAAGTAAGCTGAGTGGCACATGAGGGGGCGGGGCCAGAGGGGAGATTTGATGTGCTGTTTGATTCCAGTCGATCTGTCCGGCGTGGCCATCAAACACACACACAAACACACACACACACACACACTTCCACCGCCTCCAACCTTTCCTTTCCTTTACCCGCTGAGTTAGGGATTGGGAAATGCCCAGGAAGCAGAATCGGGTTAGAAGTGATGTAGGGGTGAGAGGTGGGGGGAGGGAAGGGGTGGGGCTGCAGGGTCTTGTCACTCACCATGATTGGTTGACGGCTCTGCAGTCTCTGGGAGGCCTGACAGCGGGTGCTGGTCCTCTCGCCTCGTGTCCACCGCTGGTTCACCAGCTCACCCCGGAACTCATTTTCTAGAAGGCGACAAAAAACAAAGAGGTCATGAGGAGAGGGAGGGACGGGCGAGCGAGGAGGGAAATAAACAAGGCGATACGCTGAAAAAAGTCACGCCCTAAATGTTTACTTTCTCCCCTGGTTAGATTTATGATTTGGTGGAAATGTTCCTTTAACTGAAGACGAAAAACTGGATTCACTTTTTACTTCATTATAAATCCATAAAATATATGAAATTTTGTTGCCGAGTCAAACTTTTGATTCTCTGCAAACTATAATTATTAATTGCCTTGAATCAATTATTTTCTTTACACTGTAAAAAGAAGAATTGTTGTTGAGTTAAAAAAAAATAAATAGGTGACACAATTAAAATAAGTATTTACAACTTAAATAAGTGTAATATCCATAATTCCAGCAAAAATATTCATTTATTTTTTTTTTACAGTGCATGATTTGACATCAAAAGCATAAATGAAAAACATCAAAAAAAAAACATCAAACAATAGTGGAGAGAAAAGAAAAAGAATAATAATAAAAGCATAAATAGCTACATAAATTGTCGAACAATAGACTTTCTTCTTCTACAAACTTCTTAAATCCCGCCCCTTCTCCATAAGTTACCGATTGTGATATTATATTATATTATATTCTACGATACAAAGCATGCATGTGATAGCAATGATATATTCAATTTGATTATACATAAAGTCAATCCTTCATTCATTCAATATTTATTTAATTTTTGTTTTACCAGTGAACAACTTCTTCTCTTTTTTTCTTTTTTTTACAGTGTAGAAAAATAGAACCTCTAAAAACAAGCAGAGGTCTGGATGAAGAGAGGGAACGGAGGGGGGGGGCTACTCCGATGGGTTGGAGCACTCGAGCGTTTTGTAGACACTCCTTTATTAACTAAAGCAGCATTGTGTATCCTTTTGCACACACTCACACACACACACACACACACACACACACAGCTAAGTGCCTCAGCTGCAGTCGCTGTCAGTCTGCTATTAGAATCAATCAAATTTGCACATTTTTATCGAGCTTCTCTGGGCGCATATGTAAGCGAGTGGGGGATGTGTGTGTGTGTGTGTGTGAGGGGGGGTAAAGAATGGTCAGTAAATAATGAATCATCCATAAATCAAGACTTTTTTTTTTATTTCCCCCCACTCTCCATTTTTTTTTTTTTTTTTTTTTTCCATCAAGGTAATAGCTCTTCACTCCATCTTCCTGATTGGCCAGAAAAAAAACAAAAAAAAAACAACAACAACACACAAATCCCTTTCTGTCCCCTCGGATGGTGGGAGGAGGAAAAAAACACTAACAGAGAAAACGTCGAGTTCTCCTCGTATTCTTCTAACCATTTTCATTTTTTCTCCTCTGATCCTGGCTCAGATTTAAGTTCAGGCAGAGTACAGAGTCTCTCTCTCTCTCTCTCTCTCTCTCTCTCTCTGAGAACCCAAAGATGAACTTTTCAACCGGGCGTCGTTGCGGGACCCCCCACCATCGCCGTCGTCGCTCGCTGCTTTTTGTGTTTTCATGCTCCGCCGAGCTGCTGCCGCGAAATCGGATTCTTTCTCCGATACGTTTACGTGTTCACGCGTATAACCTTTAGCACTCACCTTTACGTGCAGAAGGCAGCAAACGAGGCGAGTGCCCTTGAGTTTACAGAGAACGTGTGACCTGTGTGTTTCTCCTCAGGAGAGAGGAAGGTGGAGGAGGAGGAGGAGGTGGAGGTGGCGGTCCTGATCCAGCTCATTCAAAAGTGCAAATTAAATGAAATAGCGAGGAATTATTCATTAATGGAGATATTTAAGAAACCACGCATATTATTTCTGATTTATTAATGTTAATTATTATTAACAATAGTAATAATTAGAATAATAACTTAAATTTATAAAGCGCCTTTCAATAGTAGATAGTCGAAGATCATAACAATAAATATGTTTATTAGTTTGTGATTTTAGAGGATGAGGAGCAGGAAACAGGAAGTTGTTTAATGTCGGACTTATTAGAAACGGGATTATTTTATACGACTCAAATCAACCGAGAAAAAAAAGCCCCCAAACCCCTGCGTTGTGAACTCCTCAGATTAAATGTGATTTCCCCAAAAAGCTCCCCCTAGTGAGTAAAATGTGAACTTTTACAGTGAAATAATATAGAAATGTAAAAGATAGATCTCCTGGTTTAGATTCATACGAGACATTTTGGACATAATCGGACGTATGACCGAAACATGCAGCCAAACTTTGTCAAAATCACTCCAGTTCTTCCTCACACTGAGGTCTGTCAGCGTATGAAATTTGAAAATGAAATCATAGAAAGAATCTTTGAGTTATCGGGGTAGAATGAAGGTTGAGGATTCCGTAATATCCCCGACTGTCCAGCATATAATAAACCTGAATTGAATCAAAGCCATTAAAAACATCAAAGGGGAAATATTCATAATAATAATCTATTAATGATAATAATAATCATTATAATGATAATAATATTCATAAATCAAGATGTCAGAGAATTCACCTGGTTAAATGAAGGGTAGTATAAAAAACATCTCTCTCAGATTAGAGCTCAACCAACGGTGGAGTTTAGGGTGGAGGAGGATTAAAGTTGGACTTATTTCTTTCTTTTATTGTTTTTCTATGATTATTCTTAATATCATTGTTTGTTATTGTTTATTGTTGTTGTTTATTGTTGTTTTTGTCTTACAGCTCATGCACTTTGAAGGTGTTTGTACATTTATGTTGTGGTTGGCAGTTTAAAAAAAAAAAGAAAGTCAGACTTGTTAGAAGCTGGAGTTAAAATGTTTGTCTAACCAAGAAATACAGAAAGAGAGAAATAAACAACTTATGAATAAACCTGGAACAAAAACAAACCGAACATGAAAACCTGGAAGAAGCGCCTTTTTTTGAGAAGTCAGCCATTCCAGCGGAGAGGTGGAGAGGTGGAGAAGTGGAGAGATGGAGAGGCAGAGAGATGGAGAGGCAGAAAGGTGGAGAGATGGGGAGGTGGAGAGGTGGAGGGGCGGAGAAATGGGGAGGTAGAGAGATGGGGAGGTAGAGAGGTGGAGAGATGGGGAGGTAGAGAGGTGGAGAGGTGGAGAGATGGGGAGGTAGAGAGGTGGAAAGATGGGGAGGTGGAGAGGTGGAGGGGCGGAGAGATGGGGAGGTAGAGAGGTGGAGAGATGGAGAGGTGGAGAGATGGGGAGGTAGAGAGGTGGAGAGATAGGGAGGTAGAGAGATGGATAGATGGAGAGGTGGAGAGGCAGAGAGGTGGAGAGATGGAGAGGTGGAGAGATGGAGAGGTGGAGAGATGGAGAGGTGGAGCGACACCACCTGCGCTGAAACTGAGGTGTTTGCGAAATAAATAATCTGAACTGATGATCCGTCCTCCAAACCATAAATCTCTTTTCTCTTAAATACAAATGTGCACCTCCTTCATCCCTCCCCCTCCACCTCCCTCATCTCTCCTCTCCACCTCCTTAATTTCTTTTCTACACCTCCTTCCTCTCTCCTCTCCACCTCCATCATCGCCCCTCTCCACCTCCTTCATCTCTCCTCTCCACCTCCTTCATCTGTCCTCTCCACCTCCTTCATCTGTCCTCTCCACCTCCTTCATTTCTTTTCTACTCCTCTCTCCTCTCCACCTCCTTCCTCTCTTCTCTCCACCTCCTTCCTCTCTCCTCTCTACCTCCTTCATCTCTCCTCTCCACCTCCTTCATCGCTCCTCTCCACCTCCTTCATCGCTCCTCTCCACCTCCTTCATCGCTCCTCTCCACCTCCTTCATCGCTCCTCTCCACAGTTATTTTCTCCTCTCACTCTTTTCCCGTTGTTGAACCCAGCGAGCAAAATGTGCACCAAAAAGCGACACAAACAGTAAACAACAACAACAACAACAAGCTACGGATGCACGTCCATCTCTGAAGGGTCCTAGAGCCGACCAGCCTCCTCCTCCTCCTCCTCCTCCTCCTCCTCCTCCCTCCTGCACACAAGCCTCGCCAAAGCCCAGCCAGCACTCTGCTAAAATGCTTGTTTGTCAACTTTGACAACCCCCTCAGCAGAAAAGTGATTACAGCAGCACTTCTGGTGGTCCGCATCTCCATCTCCGTCCCTCCTCGTCCGCACAAACGCCCCAAATGCACTTATTCCCTCTCTCCTCTCCGCCCTCTCCTCCTCTCTTAAAGTGAGCATCCATCCTCCTCATTGTTTTGCTCCAGGAGCCGAGAGGCTTCCTAAATGCCAAATATATAACAGGCACTCTAGGAGGACCTGCAGCCGGGGGCCGGGTGTCAGCCGCTCCGCTCACTTTGTTCAGCGCCGCGCCGCCGTCCCTCCACAGAAATTCACCTTTAGACTCTAGAGTGAGAGCTCAGCTCGCCCGGCGCTCGTTGAAACGCGTCATCAATCACGGGAAAGTCAGCGCCGCTACGCGGAAAACAGCAGCGTTTGGGTCGTTCACAGACGGAAAGGAAGAACAACCGGAGAGCAAGGTTACGTCCCTGAAAAAAAACAAAAAAACAATCCCCCTCTGTTGTACACCATGTTTTTCATTAAAAAAAACAACAACTCCCCCTATTCAGTAAAATATGAACTATTAGAGTAAAAAATTATATATATATATATATAAGGATAATTCTACTTGAGTCGATTCATACCGACTTAATTTGCACTCAATCGTATCAATCCTTGAAAAACTGTTTTTGAGCATGTTTTTGAGATAAACCTCCCTCTAGTGGCAAAAATATGCGACTCACTATCCTCAAAAACAATCCAGTTCTTCCTCACACAGAGGCCTTTGTTGGTATTCAATTTTAAAAGGATCCATGATACAGATATTGAGATATCGGGTTAACAAGTAGGATCCGACGATTTCCATGATACCCCTGATTAAGGACGGGTTTAACGGGTTTAACGGGTTTAACGGGTTAACCTCTGTCTGAAACGCATTTATCTGTTTATATTTTTGTGATTATTACAGCAGTTAAGCGTAAAAAGACTGCGATCTTGATTCATTCAGTTATCTCTAGAATAAACCAAAAACTACCTCTGGGTAAACTTTCATACAAATCCTTTCATTCATTTATAAGTTATGGCCCAAAATAAACAACCTCCGAAAGAGTCCTATCTCACAATGTTAAGAAAACTTTATTATGACGTGACGTCACCAGTCATAATGTTATGTCACCGAAATTTAGACACCTCTATGATAAACCCAAAACCTACGTCTCGCTAAAGTTTCATACGAATCCATCTAATAATTTATAAGTTATGGCCCAAAAAACCCTCCAAAAGAACCTTATCTCATAACGGTTAAGAGAACTTCATTATGATATAACATCATCAGGTCATAATGTAATGTCACCAAAATGTAGACACCTCTACGATAAACCAAAACCAACTTCTGGGTAAAGTTTCAAGCAAATCCATCCATTAGTTTTTCTGTAACCGTGCCAACAAACAGCCAGAGCAACGCAACCTCCTTATCGGTGGAGGTGATAACCTGAACTCAAAATATGGACTTTTGGATTATTTGATCAGCTGCTTTTCAAACCGACAACCTTCATGGTGAGACGCCAACGACACAATGAGCCGTTCATCATCATTAATCAGGGGTATAAAAAAAAGAAAAGAAATGCAGTTAAAACACACTTTTTCTCCCGTATCTCCGCGAAGCCAACTTCCTGTTTCCTGCTAAATAAAATGTTTTCACCACGTCGGGGGAAAGAATCGGTCGACGTCATAAAAATAAACGCAGACAGCTTATGGCACCGGGACAACGAGGAGCGGAGACCTAAATCCATCGTTAGATTAAATACCAGGGTGAACGTCTGTAACAGTATTAGCGTTCATACAGGAGCGGGGCCAGCTGGATACCCCCGGTGCCGTTAAGCAGGATTTAGAGACAACTTAGTGCGATTAGAATGAGCCGCGCACAAGAGTCGCAGAAATCAGAAGTTATGGAGTCGTATTTACCTACTGCACAAAGAATTTCAAAAAAAAAAGATGATCTGATAGATGTGAGTTTTAGATTTTTAACGTACAGAAATTCATTGATATAGATTAAAAAAAGAAACTCGTGTCCAGAGCCTGGAGGTCAAATGAAACTTTAAAACCAACAATTAAAAAACAATATTAGATTAAATACGTTCAATAAAGTTTTAGAGTTCAAAGAGTTTAAAGTCTCACTTGTTTCAATCAATCCATTCGTCGTGAATAAACTTATTTAAATGTCTTGTATTTTTTCTTGGCTTGAACTAAAGTACGATACGATATGATACAATATGATACGAAACAATACGATACAAAATGATACGATGCTAAATTATAGAATACATAACGATACAATTAGACAAGTGGATTCAAAAATGATGCGATACAATTAAATATGATAAAATATGATATGAAATGATACGATAGAAATCTATAGGCTGTGAAACGTTAGACAATGTGATACAAAAATGACACGATACGATACGATATGATACAATATGATACAAAACGATGCGGTACGATGTGATGGACGATATAAGTTCAGAGTCGCTGAATGCGTCAAATATCATTCCGCTAGCATCCAAACGGAAGAAGAATGAACAAAAAGGACAACATCCCTCGTGATCACATGTCGGACAGTTTTGCTCACCGTCCATAAACTGCAGCACATAAAAAACCAGCTGAATGTTTACCGTAGTCAGGATTAACGTCAATGTTAGTGTTTGTTGGGGACGCTAATGGCCGACAACACACCTGTTAGCATAACAACATAATTGCCTTGATTACATAGGCGGCGGCGGTTAGTGGCCTAACGAGCACGTTAGCGCCACAACGGTCGCATTTTGAATATGATAACTTTAAGCTACCCCTCCAATCAAGAGGAACCATATTCTGTAGCGACGCGGGTTTTATGGTCACTCAAAGTAAATGAAAGAGAAGCCGCCTTGGAGTTTATTCCACCCAAAGGTGCTCGGACGGACGGCGCTGACATTAGGATCAAACGTCATAAATAATACATTCAGACGTGTGTCCGGTCTGTGTGCGTGTGAGGGCGGCGCCATCGCCTACGTGTTGGGAGTTAAGGGTACGTACGGGTGTGGATGTGCGGTTGCCGTGGTTACCAGCATTCGGAGGAGCCCCCCCCCAACCCCCGCTCCCCTGCCATGAGGGTGACCCTGACCTCAGCAGCACAAACGTGTCACTTATAATAAAACATTCCACTAACTGCCGCCGTCCGTCCACCTCTCCATCAGGTCTCCCCTCTGCGCCGCCATCATTCGCCTCGTTCTCACTTCATGCTTTTGTGTTTTTCTTGTTTTTTTTTGTTTTTTTTCTATAATTTGTTTCCTTTTTAAAGCAGGCTGTGACACTTCATTATGGCAGGCTTTTATTTTAAATGCCTCCTCTGCATTGAAAGCCGGGCCGGCCCTGACCTTTGCTTGTGTTGCTTAGATTTCTGATAGGCTTCGGATGACAAGGGTGCAATTTGGCCCCAGCTGCTCCTCCACCATGTTTATTGCTCTCCCTCCTCCGGCACCTGCTGTCCTCACCACGGCCCATTCAAGCCTTCGTAAATAGACTGCTTTTCTCCTATCTGACTTAAAAAAAAACTAAAAACGGAATCAACTTCCTGTCAAGGCCAGAGCGCCGCGCTCTTCCGTCAGAGCCGCGACCAGCAGCATGAGGGACCAATAACCTAATTCTGTAATCCCTGAAAACTGGGCTGCACTTCACAGGAAGAGGAAACGCGGGACAAACAATATGGTGTCTGATCGTCCCTGCGTACGTCCAAACTAAATCACAGCATATCTGACCTGATCTCTGAATATGAGATCATATCGTATATCATTCACGCTTATTACACGCTTATTACTCATTTATTCACATAATCCTCTCTTTCCGTCAACTTAAGACGCGTTTCAACCACAAACACAATTCTTCCAAACGAATGATGGTCCGTTTCCATGATGCCTTCAGGTTTAAGATTAAATGTTCGAGTTCCTTTGATGTGGATACTCTTATAAATGTGTTCATAACGATTTACAAAAAACAGTCTTATGAGAAATTACGTAAATTTACAAATTTAAGTTAATGCGTAACCGTAGCAACATGGCAATTCTTGACGGAGAAATGTTATATATCCTATAGTCCAGGTTCACACAGTGAAACAGTCCAGGTTCATAAGTGGAACAGTCCAGGTTCATAAGTGGAACAGTCCAGGTTCACACAGTGAAACCGTCCAGGTTCATAAGTGGAACAGTCCAGGTTCACACAGTGAAACAGTCCAGGTTCATTCAGTGAAACAGTCCAGGTTCATTCAGTGAAACAGTCCAGGTTCATACAGTGAAACCCTCAGACTTCATACGTCAGATATTCCACGGTAAAAAAAAAGTCTAATATTTGATGCTTACATGGCATTTATTCTCTGATGAGTCAGACTTTCAGATAACTTGATCCAGCTCTAAATGTGGATTATTTATCTGAACCTCCTCCTTGCCGGTTTTTGTGAAACTGAAGATTTATTGTTGGGTTTTAGAAATGTGTCCTACTCTGTGAGATAAATAACATAATAAATCATAATAATAATAATGTTTTATCATGTGAAAACGACACAAAGCTGAAAACAGGCTCTTTTTATGAAAAGTTGACTATTTGAAGAAACACACTTCAAACTCACAGTTTGATGAATCTTACAGACGAAACTTCTCAGCTGCATATAAAGTAATTACATTACCTCGACCTTGAACGACTACAGCACAGAATCATTTTGCTTTCGCTTTTTTTTGTTGCCTTTATTTGGCGTTGTGAAACGCACCCACACACACCGTCGGCGTGTCCTTTAACACGAGTCGTTAAGTTTGAGGTGATATTTAATATATTTGCTGTTTTCAGCTGTAATGTTTAATGTTATTATCTGTAAGGCACTTTGAGACGACATCTGAACCGTTTTATGTAAATAAACCTGCCTTAAAAACATTTTCTTTATGTATATAATAATAATAACAAATATTAAAATGATCCTATTTAATGTTAATAAAAACAAATATTTAGAAACATCGTATTTAATGATAATAATAACAAATATTAAAATGATCCTATTTAATAATAAAAAAAAACGAGGTTAAGAACATCTTTTTTTTATTAATAATAGGCTAATATTAATTTCAAATAGTAAAAATATCCTATTTAATGTTTAATGTTAATAATAACAAATATTTAGAAAAATCGTATTTAATAATGATTATAAAAAAAGATTAAAAACATCCAATTTAATAACTG
>VRLP01002497.1:45000-60000 GCA_009660295.1 Lophius piscatorius
CAAGTGCAGAGTGTGTGTATGAGCGTGTGTGTGTTTGTGAGCGCGTGTGTGTGTGTGTGAGATCAGGACTCTGGACAGCTCCGGTTCTGCTCAGACGCCTCAGAATCTTACATCAGCTCTTTGTTGAAGGGACAAAAAGGCGTTCACACAAAAACCTGCTGAGTGTCGGCCTCATCCAGCGAAGCAGAAAAAAACTATTTACGAAAGTTATTTCACTTCCATTCCATTTCAAATCAACTCCTCTTCCTCCTCTTCCTCCTTTTTCACAAGCTTGAATGGCAGAAATGAAAGTGAAATAAACGAAGCAGAAGTGTCAGAACTAAAATGAATCTACATTCTGAATTGTTTCACATATTTGTTTCGGTAAAAGCGAGAGTCCAGAACGTAAAATAAACTCAGTTTGTCGTGATTCAGTGTTTCTGTACGATGAATTCTAAAATGTCGGAAAAAAACAGAATTCACGTTTGTAAGCCTCAATTCTCCAAACCGATACGAATGAAATAAATATGTAAACGGAATAAGATCGAACACGTTTCTTTGAAGTTTGTTTCGATGTTCTTTGTTTTAATTCAGTTTAGAAACGTTTGTTTTTAAAGGTGATGCGGCGTAAAAACTGAAACCGACTTCATTAAATCCAATGAAAATCTTAAGAACAAGAAAAAAACTTTTGGAGTTGGGTCAAAGTGTCCAAAAAAAGGTTAAATAAATAAATAAATGCATTAAATGAATAAATCAGACTCACTAAAATAACTTCATTCAGTTGTTTGTTAAACAGCTGAAGTCATTTTCATGTCAAATAAAAAAATAAAAGGATATTCTTTATTTATCCCACAGGGAAATATTATAAGAATAAAACTTAACTAATCAAACTGTATCATCTAAAAGTTTATCATAAATACAAACGAGTGATCGTTCGCCTGCCTGAAAGAAATCATTTTAAATGTAGAGCAGAATCCGCTACACTGTAAAAAAAAAAAAAAAAGGAAAAAAAAGAGAAAGTATTGTTGATGATGTCATTTAATTAAAATAAACTCTAACTGGCTTTACTAAAATAACTTTATTCCGTTGTATGTCACCTAAACGGAGTAGCATTTTTAAAAAGTTTATGATCATGTGACTCATCACTTCCTGAACGCCCTTCTTTCTTTAAGAATAATTGAATTCTAGCGGTCCCAGACGGAGCAGCAGAGACCGGCAGCTGCTGCTCCACGTCTCCTCCGATGCAGATGGCCGCGGCCCGCAGCCCCTCGGAGCTCTGCTCCATGCGGACCCTCTCCGGCGCTCGTCTGGTGGCCACATTGTGCAGAGCAGCCAGTATAAATATTAGATGGGGCAGCAGCTGACTGGGCGCTGAGGTTGGGACCCGGGGGGGGGGGGGGGGGGGGGGGGGGGGGGGGGGATGGTAGGCCCCTCTAGTCCCTCGACAGATGGAACAAGCCGACAGACTAACACAACAAAAAAGTTTTTAATAAGCCCTCAGCTTGGCATTGTCCCCACGGTACCGGGGCCACACGGTCCCTGAGGGGACCAACTGTCCTTTGTCTGCAGGTTTTTACCACGGGGTCAAAGTTTACACGCACTTTTATGCTGTTTACGGGTTTATTTATCTAAAGTTTTCATGCATATATATACATATATCTATATATATATACATATATACACATATATACATAAATGTATATATATATGTATATATGTGTATATATGTGTGATGTAATCTGCCTTCAGCTTGAGCTCGAGAGTTTCAAAAAGTTCCAGCCGGCGTTATCAGACGGATCCTATAAACCTCTTTAATCCTGCCTGCGGCTCCTCAAGACCCCCCCCTCTTTCAGTTTGAAAATAAACAGAGATGCAAACTTTCTGCACTGTAAAAAAAAAAATTAAAAAAAAAGTCTCACTTTGTAATTTCAAGCTTTTAGTTCTGGGTAAAGTAGATTTAACTAATATATTTATATATATTTATGTTTTTATTTATTTATTTATTTTATTTAACGATGCAGCATAAGTCAAAAGCGGACGTAAAGTTTCTTTATGATATAAAAATCGTCGTCATCTTTCAGTTTCCGCTCTGAAATTAAAATCGCACTGAGATAAAATAATAATAAATGACTAAAGTCAGCGATACAAAAAAAAAAGAAAATTGTTGACTAACTCAAACAAATACTTTAAAGTGTTTAAACTGAATTCTATTACAAGTTAATTGTGTGTTACCTGTTAAAAGTAACTTTTTATTTTAAATCGCTCTTCTTTTTAAAATGTATTCTTCCAGGTATAAATCATCTACCTCACAACTATTAATATATTAATATAAAGTAAATACATCTCATATTTCCTCTAGCAGACGCAGCATATGTCAGAGATACATTCTTTGTTGCCTTAAAAAAAAAAAAAGTTTACTCTAAAGTTTCGGCTGTGCGGCTTAAATTGTGGGATGAATTTTATAAAAAATAATGAATAAAGTGAGAGAAACAAACCTAGAAATGTGCGACACAGCTTCATGATTGCGGTCCTCCTCTCTTCCGTCCCTCTACGACCGCCAACAAGTTTACTTCTGCCTCACAAAGTTGCTCCAAACTTTACTACAACTTCCGCGGACAGGGAAAAAAAAGGGGGGAGAGAGGAGGCGGGAGGAACGTCTGACTGACAGCCACAGAGAGCCAATAGGAGGAGCGTGTCCGCTCCTTCTGCCGGGAGCTGCAGCCAATGGCGACGCTCCAGTCTCAGCTTTCACAAACAATAGACTGAAGAGCAACAAAGAGCATCTGCTGCAACTTCTCACACTAAAGCTCCGGGGGCCATCTGACCCAAAACTACACAAACTACACAATCTTCATCTTCACATTTCATCTGTGCACCCCTCTCACATTCTCTCACAGCTCCGGATAAAAGAGGGAGGAGAGCTCGCAGATATCTCCAGAATTACAGATGGGAATAAATTAAATGACGTGATAAATATTTAGACGCAGGAAAAAACAGCAAAGGAAAAATTTGAACTTCCTTATTTCTCGCTTAATACATGTTTAATATAAAAGTTCATCAGTAGAAGTAGAGTCAGTAGTTTAAAAAATATATAACTCTGGTCGAAAGTAAAAATTATTGATTTTAAAACGTATTAGTATAAAAGCGAAAATGCTTTTTTTTTTTTTTTAAAAAAAAAAGGTATTAAGTTATGAAGGATTTGTATGAAAAATAAAAAATAAACCTAAAAGTAGTAGTATGAAAGTAAAATGTAGAAGTATAAAAGGAAAAGTATGCAAAAAAAAAAAAGTTTTAAAAAGGTATTGAGTTAAAAAGGATTAGTATGAAAATAAAAAAAGTGTTAAAGTAAAAAGTACTCGTTTGAAATAAAACTTGGTAGTATAGAAGTTAAATGTATCAAATCTAAAATGTTCTTTAAAAAAAAAAGGTGTTAAGTTCAAAAGGATTTGTATGAAAATTAAAAAAAATAATACTAAATTAAGTAGTATAAAAGTAAATAAAGTGTTAAATTAAAAAGTACTAGCAGGAAAGTAAAATGTAATAGTATGAAGGCAAAAAAGGTGTTAAGTCAATAAGGAATTGTATGAAAATAAAAATAACAAAAGGAAAAGTAGAAGTATAAAAGTAAATAAAGTTTAGAGTAAAAAGTACTAGTATGAAAGTACAACGTAGAAGTATAAAAGTGAGAAGTATACAAGCACAAAAGTTTAAAAAAGGCATTAAGTTGAAAGGGATTAGTATGAAAATAAAAAAATATATAAAAAAGTAAATAAAAGTAAATAAAGTGTTAAAGTAAGAAGTACTAGTATGAAAGTGAACTGTAGTAGTATAAAAGTGAAAAGTATTAAAGTAAGGGGAAGTATGAAAATAAATAAAAAATGTGTAAAGGAGAAAAATGAAAGTAGAAAAAGGAGAAAACTGAAAAGTAGAAAAAGAAAAAGTGGTAAATTTAGAGTAAAGAGTATACGACTTAAAAGTTCACGTTTAAAAGTGAATCCTAGTAGAATGAAAGTGAACGTTAAAATCAAACGTCTAATAATCGACTGAAGTATTTAGTCTGTTTTGCAGAGTAAGTAGTAAAGAAACTAAGAGTATTTGTACTTAGTTACTTCTGCTGCTGAGTGAATCTGGGCTTCCTGTTTTCTCCTCTCCAGCAGATGCGGAGCTCTTTCAGCAGAGTTAAAGGAGAGAGAACATCTTCACTCTGAGTCCAGCCTCATTCACCGAGGGTCTGTCTGGGACCCCCAGACTGAACCTCCCTCCCTCCCATCAGCAGATGGTCTGCCAGATAATGAGCTCTCCCATCGCTGCACCCATTACCCCCATCCTCCCCGAGATGTGATGGGGGATAAATCCACCGCACCACCTTCTCCTGCTCTCCTCCTCACTTCCAGCTCGACTCTCCATTGTCTCCGTGAGGAGGCTGTAAATTATCCATTAATTGCAACTAATGGGAGAAATCTGTGTACTTTTAAACGCCCTCACGGAAATAATACCTTCCCGACTGCGTATTCGCAGTAAATCTCAGTTAAAGCTAAGTCCCTACACTAAATTAAACGACTTAAAACCACGCAAAACTGATCTGAACTATCTGATAGGAATGTTGGAAAATGATAAAATGTTAAACAGACACTAAAAGCAAACGGACAAAAGTCATCCCGCACATTTAATCCATATAATCAACTGACTCAACTGACTAAATATTCACATTTTTGTTTGAATAACCCGCGCAAATAACTCTAAATAATACAATATAGGCTATAAGATAAAGCAAAAATGGAATAAACTACCTAAAACCAGTCTAGATTGATCTAAAGTACCTGATAAGAATGTTGAATTGATAAAATGTTAAACAGATACGGAAGGATACCAAACAAAAGTCACTTCCACACATTTAATCCATATAATCAACTGACTCAACTAACTCAACTGACTGAATGTAAATATTCACATTTTTGTTTGAATAAAACGCGCAAGTAACTCTAAATAAAACAATATAAGCTATGAGATAAAACAAAAACGGAATAAACTACCTAAAACCAGTCTAAAGTGATCTAAACTACATGATAGGAATGTTGGAAACCGATAAAAATGTTAAACAGACACTGAAAGAAACCAAACAAAAGAAACCAAAATGAATTAAAAGAAACCACAATTGACCTAATCAACTCAATTCTACAAACCCAACTTGCTAAATGCTAACATTTTTTGATTAAATAACCCGCGCAAATAACTCAGCTAAAACAATTCAAGCGAAGTAACTATAAGATGAAGAAAAAAAACGTATAAACTAAAGTGATCTAATCAGCTCACACGAATGTAGGAAAATGTTAAACAGACACTAAAAGCAACCAAACAAAAGTAATTTCCCCATAATTAATCTAATCTTATCAACTAACTCAACTAACTCAACTGACTAAATATAAACATTTTTGATTGAATAAGCCACGCAAATAACTCAGCTACAACAATTTAAGCTAAGTTATAAGATTAAGGGAAAAATAAACGGACAACAAGTGTTTAACCCTGAAGAGCCCCCCAATCCCCTGCGATGTACAAGTAATCCCTTTGATTGAACTCCTCAAATGAAATGTGAAGTTATGTTTGAAAACACAGTGTTTTTCTGTTTTTTTTTAAAAAACTCTTCCTATAGAGTAAAATATGAACTTTTACAGTTAAATATGACATAAACAAGATAAATCCAAGATAAATCGGACCAACGGTTGAGAAATTATGGCCCAAATATTCTAGGACGTAAAGCTCCCTTTAATGACAGCAATATGCAATCAACTTTTCCCAAATCACTCCAGTTCTTCCTCGCAGTAAAGTCTATGTGGGTATAAAATTTGAAAACGATCTATGGCACAGTTTTTGAGTTATCGCGTTAATGCGACCAATCTGGAGAGGTAGCGAAGATGACTCCTTAATAGCCAAGACTTTTCATGTATGTCGGCTGATTTCTTTTATTCCACAAACTTAAGTTGAACACGCACAATAACTCCAGTTCACACCTATAAACACCTATAAAGTAAAAAAAAACAAGAAGAGCTCAAACCTCCGGTACCACCATAGACATTGTTGTGATCAGAATCCGTTCGATAGCTGTATTTAACAAACTTTCAAGAAGATTCCTCCGTTAATGTCTGAGTTATTGCCAGCCTCTAAATCTGCTGACGACTCAAACAAATTCCCTGAGCATTTCTCAAATACTCAAATACCGTCAACGTCTCTGCCCACAGCACCGAGACCCCGGCTCACCTTGAACTTCTCACCGTAGCTGTTTATGTATTAATAAAGAATGTGTGCTTGATCGATGACTAGTCACACAAGTACAAGTCCTACACAAGTACAAGTCATACAAGTACAAGTCATACACAAGTACAAGTCCTACACAGTACAAGTCATACACAAGTACAAGTCATACAAGTACAAGTCATACAAGTACAAGTCACACAAGTACAAGTCACACAAGTACAAGTCATACAAGTGCAAGTCCTACACAGTACAAGTCATACAAGTACAAGTCGTACACAAGTACAAGTCGTACACAAGTACAAGTCATACAAGTACAAGTCCTACACAAGTACAAGTCATACAAGTACAAGTCATACACAAGTACAAGTCCTACACAAGTACAAGTCATACAAGTACAAGTCCTACACAAGTACAAGTCATACAAGTACAAGTCATACACAAGTACAAGTCCTACACAGTACAAGTCATACACAAGTACAAGTCATACAAGTACAAGTCACACAAGTACAAGTCGTACACAAGTACAAGTCACACAAGTACAAGTCGTACACAAGTACAAGTCACACAAGTACAAGTCCTACACAAGTACAAGTCACACAAGTACAAGTCGTACAAGTACAAGTGACACAAGTACAAGTCCTACACAAGTACAAGTCACACAAGTACAAGTCATACAAGTACAAGTCACACAAGTACAAGTCATACACAGTACAAGTTATACAAGTACAAGTCATTCACAGTACAAGTCACACAAGTACAACTCATACACAAGTACAAGTCACACAAGTAAAACTCATACACAGTACAAGTCACACAAGTACAACTCATACACAAGTACAGGTCACACAAGTACAACTCATACACAGTACAAGTCACACAAGTACAAGTCATACACAAGTAAAAGTCATACACAGTACAAGTCACACAAGTACAACTCATACACAGTACAAGTCACACAAGTACAAGTTATACAAGTACAAGTCATACACAGTACAACTTATACACAGTACAAGTCATACACAGTTCAAGTACTACACAGTACAAGTCATACACAGTTCAAGTACTACACAGTACACGCCCTACAAAGTACAAGTCATAGAGAGTAAAAGTCATCCACAGTACAACTCATACATAGTACAGCACTGTGCAATTCATCCTCTATTTCACCTTTTCACTGAGGGAGCAAGCGGCGGGGGGGGGGCTGTTTCACTGTATGAACCTGGACTATTTCACTATATGAACCTGGACTGTTTCACTGTATGATCCTGGACTGTTTCACTGCATGAACCTGGACTGTTTCACTGTATGATCCTGGACTGTTTCACTGCATGAACCTGGACTGTTTCACTGCATGAACCTGGACTGTTTCACTGCATGAACCTGGACTGTTTCACTGTATGATCCTGGACTGTTTCACTGCATGAACCTGGACTGTTTCACTGTATAAACCTGGACTGTTTCACTGCATGAACCTGGACTGTTTCACTGTATGAACCTGGCCTTCTTTAGTTGTATCAGCCGAGAAACATTTGAGGTTTTGAGGCTTGGACTGGACCAGGAACAGCGGAGCTACAGAAACATCCTGTCTAGTCGTAGAAGCAGTGATGTCATGGTGACGTTTGTCCGCGGGCCCCTCAGCTCTTCTGGGGCGTCTGTGGACAAAGAAGGCGCCGCACCGCCACTAATAGTACGACTACTTTATGTTTGTTTTTTTATCCCAGGATGCCTTTCTCCCTCTTGTCCTCCTTGTAGCACGGTGCTCTCGTTAGCCCATTAACTTCACTGCTGCACACACACACACACATACGCACACACACACACATACACACACGCACACACACACACACACACACACACACACACACACACACACAGGTTCTACACGTTCACAGAAAGGCACGCAAACAACAGAGTCCTCGTCTGCTCTGCTCCAACCAGCAGCTGAACTGGGACTCAGCTTCCAGCTGCTCCAGAGACACTGGTGACAAAAAAAGTTTAAACAAACATAAAACGCTGAAGAGAACTCGTCGAGAAAATTACCCCCCCACCCCTCACCCCCCGCCGAGGTAATCTTCATCATCAATATTCAAAGATCCTCCTAAACGTTAGCGTCTCGGCCAGAGAGACGGAGGTCGGATCTCCGCTGGAGGGAATTTCCTCAATCTGAAGAACAAACTATGAAACAACAAAGAAAAAGTTGCAGAGACGTGTGTGAAGTTAAAAAACAGGAAGTTGTTTTTTACAGCTTCGCTGGTAAAAAAAACAACAACCAGAACCGGCTTGAAAAGGAGTCTACACAGAATAAAACAAAAGTAAAAGTCATTTTGTATAAAGGGGAAAAAAAAGGATAAAAGGAATCATTTTTGGGATAAAAGTAACAAAGTATAAAAGTAAAAACTTTAAGTATTATAGTAAAAAGTAGTAGTATATAGTAATAATGTATAAAAGTAAAAAGAAGAATTATAGTTGAGAGGCAAAAAGCATAAAAGTGAAGAGTGGTAATATAATTTAAAAAGTACTCATATGAAAAGTAAAAGTTATAAAAGTGTAAAAGTTCAAAGTCGTAGTAGCAAAAAGGTAAAAACATAAATAAAAAAACTAAAGGGTAAAAGTATGATAGTAAAAAGTAGTAGTATATAGTAATAATGTATAGAAGTCAAAAGTATAAAAGTGAAAGGTAGTGGTGTAAAATTAAAAAGTAATAGTATGAAAGTAAAAAGTTTGAAAGAAAAAAGTATAAAGACAGTAGTTTTAAGTATTATAGTATAGAAGTAAAAAGCATAAAAGTGAAAGATACTTATAAAGTATAGAAATAAATAAATGAAAGTAAAAAGGAGTAGAATAAAGTAAAAGTATAAAACATAAAGCATAGAGGTGAATTATAGTAATATAAAATTAGAAAGTACTCATATGACATTAAAAAGTTTAAAAGTTTAAAAGTTTAAAAGTAGAAAGTAGAAAAGTAAAAAGTAATAGTAAAAAGCGTTGAAGTGAAAGGTAGTAGTATAAAATTAAAAAGTACTAATATGACATTAAAAAGTAGTTGTGTAATGTTATAAAGTATAAAAATAAAAAGATGTAGTATAATGTTATAGAGTATAAAAGTAAAAAGCTTAGAAGTGTTAGGTGGTAGTATAAAAGTGAAAAATATATAAGTATAAGACTTAGTATAGTAACTAAGTAATCTTACTAAGTACTTGTACTTTGTTACGTCCCAACTCTGTGTTCTCATGGGTTCTTTACATGGTGACTTCTCTCTCCCTCCCTCTCTCTCTTTCCCCCTCCCACCCTCTATGCCCCCCCCTCTCTCTCCCCCCCCCTCCCTCTATGCCCCCCCCTCTCTCTCTCTCTCCCCCACTCTCCCTCCGGGCCCCTCTCTCTATCACTCTCACTCTCTCTTTCTGTCTCTCTGTCTCCCTGCCCACTCTCCCTCTCCCTCTCCCTCTCTCTTTCCTCCTCGCTCCCCCTATAGCCCCCCCCCCTCTCTCTCTCCCCCACCCTCCATCGGTGCCCCTCTCTCTATCCCTCTCCCTCCCTCCATCTCTCTCTGACATCCTCACCGCGGGATGATTTCTGTCACTTCCTGTTAGACACACTTCAGCCACAACTACATCACATCTCTCCCCTACGAAGTAAGTTTTTCTACCAATCGACTCCCAGAAGTTTATATCGCGTTTATTCAAATAAATGTCGGCTTCTCTTCAAACAAACTGCCACACAATATTAAAGGTTAAAAATCATCCGACACGATTTTAACCCGTTGAATATCACTTTCTTTAAACGATGATCCTGTTTGTTGGTACTTGGAAAAGACAAAAGTGGAAACAAATATTATTTTGTAAATTATCACATAGAAACTTGACAATTATCACGATATAACGTGAAAATTGTCAAGTTATGACCTGATTATTTTCACGTTATCACATAATAATTCTCACATTATAACATGATAGATGTTTTTCACGTTATAACTTGATAATTTTCACGTAATAACGTGTAAACTATCACGTAAAACTTGATAATTATCGCGATATAATGTGAAAATTGTCACGTTATAACATGATAAGTTTCATCCTTCTAATGTTCATTTTCACGCGATAACGTAATGAATAAGTTTCACGTTATGACGTGTAAACAATCACGTAAAAACTTGATATTTATCACATTATAACGTGACAATGTTTACGTTATAATGTGATGAGTTTTTTTTAATTTCTGGCATGACAGCAAAGCGTTTCCATCGATAGTTTCAGACGTGTTGCTCAAAAATGACCAAATTAAACAAAAAGCATTATGGATGTAATCTGAGAATATATCGTACTTTCTCTTCCTCACTTCCATTTCTCTAATCCTTCGCTCATTTGTTTTTAGCTGAGCGACCGATCAGAATCAGATTTCTCCCACCGACGTCCATTCGGCCCAATCAGCATCGTGAAATCGTTCAACAAGAACGACGAGTGCCGGTCATGGAGGACCCTCCACCAAAACAACGACCCGCCGCTGTCCTGGTCTGTCAGACAGGAAGTAATCGGACCGTCATGCTCAACACGCCAGAACACAGAAAGTTCTGTGAGTTCTTTCTTCAGAAAGTTCTTTCTTCAGAAAGTTCAAGTTCTTCTCTATCCACTTTCTAAAATTCATCTCTTGACACCAAACCAAAACTGAAAAGCTGTTTTAGGATCTGTTTCTTTCTGCAACGCCGTCGTTAGGACGCATGATCTGTTTGGGCTGATGTGATTGACAGGCTCTCAGGTTTAAGATCGACTTGAGGAAATTATGATGTCATCCCAAAACATAATCAGCCCTGATGGTGAAACGCCCCAACGTCCCAAAGCCCCAACGTCTCCCTGGTAGAGACACAAACTGCCTCTGGCTTCACATTACTGACTTATTATTCCTGTCCTTCCTTTCTCTTTTGTGGTACTTATGAATTTTTAAGAGGCGCACGCACACACACACACACACACACACACACACACACACACACACACACACACACACACACAGAAGGAAAAAGGCCAAGAGACAAAGTTTGGTCTGGATGGCACTTTGGATGACCGTCATCCCCCCCGCCCCTCTCCCTCCCACCCACTTAGAAACCCAATGCACAGCTTGGGTCTTTCCACGGGGTGGGGGGCCGGTTGGTGGTGGGGGCTGAGGTTGGGGGGGGGTGACACGTGGAATAGGGTCAGCTTTGCCAAGAGGCATCACATCGCTCCAGCGCTCCGCTGTCTGCCCGCCCTCACCTCTCTGTCACTCATTCTCTGCCAGACTCACTGTAAAACCTTAATTATCATTATTATTCTCTCTTTCTTTAGCTCAGCCGACGTCACGCCGTTCTTTCCTTCCTTTGCCTTCTGAAAAGTTTCTGCTTTTTTTCTGCTTGAGGGTTTCGTGGAAACGGTCCCCATGAACACGGATCTGCAAAATGACGGACAATGATGTGTTTTTGAATACCACGCTGTAAAAAAAAAAAAAAACGGCAACTGTATACAAGGCCGCTTGATGCGATAGATTTTTTTGGGGGGTTTTTGACTAAAACCTCGACGTTTTGAAATGAATCACGTACAGTTGGACCGAACAGTTTTGTTCAGATAGTTACAATCCCTGAAAAGTTGGTGTAGTTTGGACTCGCCGGCGCCGCTTCGGCCGCCGCAGATCATTTGTGTTAACGTGATAACTGAAAACAATTTGATGGATCTCTTTCAGATTTTACACCCAGATAGACTTTAGTGCGAGGAAGAACTGTTTGATTTTTGGAAAGGTCCGTTGTATATTTCCAACACAAGGGCGAATATAGTGTCTATTGTTTTTGCTTATTGTTATTTTTTGTAGTAGTGTCCGTTATCGTTAATTCCTCTGCTCCTTTGATTCCTTTCATGTTTCTTTGAGGGTTGGAGCTGTGTGCTCAGCGGGCTGAACAGAGTCGCTGAAGTGGAAGCATAAGAGTGGCTACAGAGTATTTGAGAAATACTCAGGGAGTTCGTTGGAGTTGTCGGTAGATTTAGAGGCCGGCATAATTCTACCAACATTGAACAGTTGGGGTGATGAGAAACGAGGAGTTCAATCAAAGTGATTGTTTGTACAACGCAGGGGATTGGGAACTTTAAGGGGATGCTATCGGGGGAAGACAGCGTAGATCTGGTTTATCTTTCTTTTTTACTTTTACGCACTAAGAATTCCAGCTAACTGTCAGTAGTTCTTGAACTCGTCACGGTTCCGTCCGGGTCCAACTACAATCTTTGTGTTTCACCAACGTAATTAATTTATTAATTAGTGTAACAAATTTACACAAGAATCTCAAAAAGAGAGTTAGGGCAAGTAGTGTGATATAGTTTATGATTCAAATAAATGTTATTTGTTCAGTTGACTTTAACATCCTTCATAGGCCGACGCTCCTGTTGGGCGTGGTCATCAGCCGGGAGGGCGGCGAAGTGATGACATCATCATTTTCAAACAGTTGATGTTTTGGCCAGTTTATACAGAGATGGAAACTTTCAAAAAAGTTTTTTTTCAGGTTGTTGACGCGGGAACGGACGACTGAAAGGCAACAAAAGTTTTCATTTCATGTTAAAAACCAAAGTTCTTCCTGTCACACCGCTCCTCCTCCTCCTCCACCCCACAGTCCAGACTACAACTCAGTTCTCGCAGTCTGTCCCCCTTAGTGAGGTGGACTGGCTGACCCCCCCCCCACGGCGCAGCCCTTCTGCTGATTTCTGCACTCTGACTCCCTGGCTGACTTTCTCCCCCCTCTTAACCCTCGCACCAGTTCATCCTCTCATCCTCTCACTGCTTCATTTTTAACACCCACCAAACTCATCTTCACCCAAAATCGCAGCTCTTCACCAGAAAAAAACCTTTTTAAATACGTTTAAAACAAGAAATAAGCTGTTTTTTGTTTGTAATAAGTAGAAAAATCTGCCCATAAAGAATCCTGGAAAGATTTCTTCAGCTAAATCTTCAAAATCTGGATAAAGGAGGCTGAAATATTGACTTTAACTGAATTTATTTTGTCAACCGGTTCCACATAATGGTATTAGTTTAGTAAAAAAAAAAGAAAAACATTTTTTAACTGAACAAAGAAAATGTATTTTAAGTGAACTGACAATAAAATGTGTTGAAAACAGGAATCAGACCCGGATATTAAAGTATAAATATAAATAACATTACATGATAAATAAGACAACATTGATTAAACGTTAAAAATAGATGTGAAAATCTGAGTTTTGAGAAGTGATTTAAAGGTAGGGGGGGGGTCGGTGCAGCCTCTGATGTCACGGGTGTTCGTGGTGCACTGTCTAAAAACAAGTCTCTACATCCGAGCGAGGCGTTACTTTGTGATTCTGTCCGGTATCAGGTGCTAGCAGATATTTGGACCAGACGTGGGAGAAACATGTTGGGCCAGATTTGTAGTTGTTTTTGTTTTTTTTGCAGTGTTTCTTTCTCTTTCTCCCCTCCTGCGCTCAGCCAGCAGCAGTAGTCCGGGTAAATCTGCAGGCCGAGCCGCGGTAAATACAGGCAGCACTTCACATACAAGGTCTGATTACAATGACAAAGGCTGCCACACTTTGGGGAGGAGCTTGGAGCAATTTGGGGGCTGCGGGGGCCATTGAGCGAGTGGCATACTTAATGGGCTTTGTGAGCCAGAAGAAAAGGTTCTGAGCTTCTGGGCCCAGCTGTCACTATGGAAAATATCAGACTGACACAGCACCCGACGCTCTTTGGCTTGCTCTCTTTTCTTCTTTCAGGCCCCCCCATCCCCCCTTACTATCTCTCTCTCTCTCTCTCTCTCTCTCTTTCTCTAGTTAGCCAGCACAAAAAGTGAAAGCTGTTCAGAAGAAAGAAAAAAAAAAAAGAAGAAAAAACTAAATGAGAAGTCTTCTTGATCTCTGGCACAGATGAGGATGAAACACACACACACACACGCACACACACAAACACGCACACACCCACAGAGGGGCAAATATAATGCACAGTAGGCTGACTCTGCAGTAATTATTCAAAGCCTAAACCCAGAGGGATAAATTACATTATTACATTTCACTACTTAATTATGTGTGTGGATAGTTGTTAAGTGTCGGCTGTGATGCATTCATGCATAATCAGTGAGAAAAAGTCCCTTCACTTCACCGAGCACCCCGACATTAATAATAAAAAAAATATGAAAAAAAAAAAAACCAAATAAGACTGATGTGTTCGGAGGAGGGGAGCGAAAATCGTGCAGAGTAAGCAAGAAAAATCCACACAGTAGACATCGGGATCAATTATACGACGTCGGCTCCGACGTTTACACTGCAAAAAATTCCAAATCTGACCAAGTACGTGTGTCTAATTTCGAGTCGAAATATCCACTCAATCAATCAATCAAACTTAAATTATATAGCTCTTTTCATAAAATGACACAAAGTGCTGAACCCCTAAAAGTAAATATGAAGTTATGTCCACAGTATTTTTAGTTATATAATATAAACAACATAGAACTCATGGGACCAACGGTTCAGAAATTATAGCCCAAAGCTTTCAAAGATAGAGCTCCCCTTAGCGTCAGAAATATAAAACTGACCTTTCCCAAAATAAAGCCAGTTATTCCTCAAACTAGGATCTACCTAAATATAAAATTTGAAAAAGATCCATCAAATATTGTTTGAGTTATGTCTGGAAAACAAATACAAATAAATACGAATTTGCCACTGACCTTTCTCAGAATAAATCCAGTTCTTCCTCACATTCCGGTCAAAGTTTGTTTTTTGATTGAAAATGACCCAC
>VRLP01002497.1:65000-70000 GCA_009660295.1 Lophius piscatorius
CGGCGCCGACGTTCGTTCCAGCTTTGATGAAATTCCCCACAGGCGTACATTCAGACGGACGTACGAACGTAACGACCGTCTTTCCCTGCATCAAGAAAAATGTTAATCACGTCAGGTGTTGTCTCCAGCTCTGCACTCGTTTCCTTTCAAGTATCTCAGTAATGTGTCTCAGCCCACTCCCGTGAAGAACGGCATGAATGGCCGTCTCTCCAGTTTGCTCTTAACGACTGAGTGGTATGTAGCTCCTCAGTGTCCGACCATCTCCCGCTGATGACGGCGCTTTGTTTGTCCGCGCCGACGGCGGGAGGCAGGAGGCGACGCGGAATAACGTTTTGAGAGAGAGAGGAATAAAATGTTCTACAGCTCTCAGAACAAAGAGGAACAATAATCTCCTTTGTTTTCAACGCTACGAAATTTTCTTTAATTTAGCCGACATCCAGCTGTTTTAACTTAACAACTGTCATTTTGAACATTTACGACATCGGTTATGGGGCCGAGCAGCGTCACTCGGTGCCGGTTACACGCGTGGGCCGCACAGCAAGCGTGACCTATCATCGCTGAAAACATCTGGTAGTTCGCAAAGTTCGCAATTTGTAAAACCAGGTGCCTTCGGTAAGGAGAAAATAAGCTGCGGAGGAACAACCCCGAAAACCACGAGTTTCGACAAGCAGCTAACCTAGAGGGGTTGGACGATCGAAAGCTCTGAAAGCTAGCGCCGCTGTCAAAGTGAGTCAAACGTAGCGCAGTTACCCACAATCCTCTCCGTTAAATAGATCAGCCGAACTGTCCGCGACGTTGTAGACAACTACGAGTCCGGATACGACGGCAACTTTAAAATATCAGAAGACGTTTCGGCACACAGTATGATTAAAAATAATCAAGACAGGACGTTTCTGTCGTGTTAGCATGCTGCTAACGAACAAAACATTTTTGTTTTCAAACAAAACTTTATTGACAATTGTAAACAGCGACAACAGCCTTCAGGAGTTCGAGCACACCAACCGTTAGCTTCCGCAAACGTTTGATTCGTACAGTGATAATTGAAATTAAACGGCCAGGACTCAAAAGGCGTACAGTGTAAGCCCGGCTTAACACAACCCGTGTGTGGGTTAGTCCCGTTTGGACCCAGCGATGTGGTACCACTACCCCTATAACCCACATTGGGTTCTTCTAACCCAGCAATTTCTAGAGTGTAGAAATTGAGTGTTAATAGTGCCTAGATGTTTATAAAGACAAGAAAGAAACACTTTGTTTAAAATGCTGTCAAGGCCATAAAAGAAATCCGGACCTGGTGGACCAGGACCCGGGATGCATCTCCTGACTTGAGGTCGGCGTGAGATGGTGTGAGATGTCGAATCCTGTCGACTTGAGTTGTATTTGAGTTATATTTGAGTATGTGAGTTGAATGTGTTCGCTGAGAGGATTCACGGCCCCACATGTTCCGTATTTTTACAGTCTACATGTTGATTGAAGGGTCCTCGAGAAAGACCCTGAACCCCGACCCTGACCCCTGGTTGCCTCGGGTGGAGCGCCCCCTGCTCCTCAGGGAGGGGTCAGAAACAGGGAGGAGATTTCTCGGGGTTGTCCTGTGTGATGAAGAAGATCATAGATCAACATTACTGTGATCAATATAAGATGAACCACAGAATGGAGTCAGTCGGAGATAAAAGGAGCGGCCGTGATGAATCTGACTGTTGGGAGGACATCCAGACAGTTTGACCAATCAGAGGAGGGGGAATTATCTATCCCATAATAACTAACACGATGCACACAGACACCGCATACAGTATCCTGTGACATCATCACCTTTCTTAGAGGGGTCATTAGAAAAAAAATATGACAAATTGTGTGCAGTGTACAGCCACACACACACACACACACACACACACAAACACGCACACACACTCACTCTCGTTCAGGGCTGATGGGTAATTGAGGCCCTCACAACACAGATTGGAATACAGTGTCATGTTGTGCCTTCGGTCTGGCTAGTCACCCCGACCTCCTGATAGCATGCTGGGACACACTATAGAGTGCACACACACACACACACACACACACACACACACACACACACACACACACACACATTCACACTCACAGGCCTGTTTAGACTTGGTTTTAAAACGAGTTTGCGACCATCGGATCACAAGCGGATTACTCAAACCAGGTGGTCTTGGACGCATTCGACCCAAAATCCTTCGTAGTGTAAACGTTAACGTGTCCTGATGCGTCTCCGTCAGCGATGTAACAGGAAAATACGTTATCAGTGCCGATTGGGCGGTTATATTGGCAGAAGCGCCCGACCGATTGAGAAAATAAAGAGAGAGGAGAATGAACGACGTTAAAGTATAAACGAATCAAGACGTCTTTTCAAAAGTCTTCCAAGTTGGAATAGTCAGCCGGCCCATCGATCGGCGCCGAGAGGCCTAGTTTGATGTTTGGCGTGATCGTCAATCGGCCGAGCAGCCTCGCTCGGTGCCGGTTACACTGATGCGCCGAAAACGCGCAGACATGACCAAACATGGCTATAGACATCTCGCAAGTAAACCACAAAAACACAAAGATCGCAATTTGGAACACCAATACAGACAAAACATTTTGATTTAATAATCATCCCCAAAACTGTTCGGCACGACAAACTTAATCAGACACGTCTAAATGAATCGACCCGAGGAACGTACCAAATTTCAAGAAGCTAACGTTGCTAAAGCTAGAGACAGCTCAGAGCCAGCCACGATCCCTGAAGTCCCTGAACAAAGCCGACATGTAACATATGATGGACTGAACGAGGCTCACAAAGTTTATTCTCACTTGGAAGTGTCATAGAGTGGGTTTAAGAGACGCATCGTGAGGAAGAATAAAGCGTACATTAATTTTGAACAAGAGAGAACACATACAAAATGCCGACCAGCCTCACGCTAATCCTTCAAGTAAGAGCATTTAAAATTAAAAAAGTCACTATGCAAAACATATCTGACGCTTGAATGACGTGACTGATAACTACGGGCGACGCCCTTTGACTTCGTAGCCGCAATGGAAACGCCGATGTGTCTCGCTGTCCGCTTGTGATCCGATCGCCCGAATCACATTTTCAAACCAAGTCTAAACAGGGTCAAAGAGAGAGAGAGAGACGCACACACACACACACACACACACACACTCACAAACGGATTACTTGAAGCCACACCTCCATCAGTTTTCCATCACTCAGATGGCAGCACGATCTAACAAGTAACCTTCTCTCCTCCCTCCTGTCTCTATTCTGTTCTCTCCTATCTCTATGTCGTCTCCTTTCCTCATCCTTCCTCCTCTCCTTTCTGTCTTCTCCTCTCTCCTTTGTGTCCACTCCTTTCTCCTCTTCTCTGTTCTCATTCTATCATTTCCTCTCCTATCTCTCACTCTCCTCTCCCTCCTCTTTGCTCTCCTCTCCCTCCTTTATATCCTCCGCCATCTCTTCTTCTCCTCTCTTCTTTCATCTCCTCTCCTTCGCTGATTTATTTCCCCCTCTCTTTCCTCATCCTCTCTCCTCTCTTCCCCTCTCCCCTCCTCTCCTTCTCTTCGCTCAACTACTTTATCCTCTCTCGTCTCATCCCCTTTCAACTCTTCCTCATTCTCTTATTTCCTCTCATCTCCTCTCGTCTCGTCTCGATTCCCCTCGTCTCCTCTGCTCTCTCTCGTATCACCATCTTTCTTTTCGTCCTCATTCTATTATTTCCTCCCCTCTCCTCTCCTCTCCTCTCCTCTCATCTCCTCTCCTCTCCTCTCCTCTCATCTCCTCTCCTCTCATCTCCTCCTGTTTGTCAGACCTGAGGCAAACAGGCTTGGCCCTCAGCGAGGCTTTTACTCTTCTCTCTCCCTCCCTCCCTGGCTCCATCCCTCTTTCCTGGCCATCCTCCAGTTTAAACAGAAGGCTGATCTCGGGGGCTGGGGGGTTGTTGGGGGGGGGCTGAGAGATAGTGGCCGGTTGCTGGTGTGAGTGCTGCATGATTCATGCTGCCCTGTAATGAAGCCCATCCAGTCTTTTAAGTGTTTGCTGTATAATGGAGTTTTAGGGACAGGCCTATCATTTTCTCCAAATAGTGCTTTCTCCGCCGCACACCATGACCTCTCTCTCCAAACCCCCCGCCCCACGCACCCCTACTGCGGTAACCGCACATTAGCGAGCGCACAGAAAAACACACACTCACACACACACACACACACAGCGATTACCGACAGCTGCGGGAGTTCCTGAACAGGAAAAGTGGCCAATTTTCTCTCCCTTCCATTTAAACAACAAACAGGGCATCATGTTAAAACGGGCGAGGGGAGAGGGAAGGGAAACGGGGCTGATAAGGGTCATTGTGAATCAGGAAGAGAGTGGGCCCGCCGCTGCGAGGTACGACGCGTGGAGAGAAGTCATTTTAATATTCCTCAGCTTCACTTGGAGGAAAGAGGCGCACTTGCATAACCGGGATTATGTTTGTTCTGGATCTAAAATCTGGCAGGACTTCACCGCAGAACAAGAAGTTCAAGGGGGAAAAAAAGATCCTGTCATGTTTGAGAATCTTATTTTAGGGGGGAAAAAAAGGACATTTATTATTTCTAGCTTCACCTTCCAGAATTATTGGCGCCCTTTTTTGAAAAGAATTTGTAAAAACGAGATGCAGGAAAAAATAATTTTCCTCTAGAATATCTATAATCATGATCCACGATAATCTAAACTGAAACCCCCCAAAACCCCCCAAAATCATCACAATCTTAGCATCACACGAATATTGTTCTGTAAGATGTGTGTGCCCCCTCAGACATCCTGTGATTAAAAGGTATCTGAGTCCAGTCCTACTCTATATTTCTAGCTTCACCTGTTTGAGCAGGAACGCTGAGGTGGTGAACAGTGACTTCCTGTTTCACTGGGGTATAAATATGAGGTGACGCAGGCCTGATTCTCTCTGAGGCTCTTCACGATGGGAAAGACCGGAGAACACAGCAATGAGGAGCAAAGAAAAGTTACAGAG
>VRLP01002497.1:75000-86735 GCA_009660295.1 Lophius piscatorius
AGTACAACACCGGGGTTGGCCGGTTCTCCATTGGTGCCTCGTTCTCCTCAATAATGAGAGCAGGTTCGCTCTGAGTTCCTGTGACAGACGTGAACCGGTCCAAAGACGTCGGGGGGAACGTTCTGCTGTCTGAACCATCATCCAGCAGGACCGGTTTGGTATTGGGTCAGTGATGGTCTGGGGAGGCATGTCTGTGGAGGGTCTCAGAGACCTCCATGTTTTAGCATACCCTAACCGGACTGCTGTTAGGTACCAGGATGAAACCCTCAGAACCACTGTCGGACCTTACACTGGTGCAGTGGTCGCTGGGTTCCATCCGGTCCAGGACAATGCCCGGCCTCATGTGAGCAGAGTATGGAAGCGGTTCCTGGATGATGAAGGTCTGGATGCCACTGACTGGTCCTCACGTGATCCAGACCTGAATCCATCCAGAACCTCTGGGACGTTCTGTATCGCTGCATCAGACTCCAGCATGTAGAACCACAGACGGTCCAGGAGCTAAATGGTGTCCCGATCCATTTTCTGGGAGGTGATCCTCCAGGACACAATCCTCCGTCTCTTCAGGAGCAGGTCCAGATGCTGTCAGGAGGGCCTTCAGGCACGTTGAGGTCAAAGGTCAAACACAGTACGGAGACATACTATGAGCTGCTGTGATGTAATTTACACCAGTTGGATCAAATTCACATTGATTGATTGATTTGGGCTCGGATTCAGAACAGAAACAAAGTGAAGGGAGAAAGAAAAAGAAAACCGACCAATGATGACAATTATGAATATTAACTAAATAAATCCATATAAAATCCAAGATCCAAGTAGAAAACCAACGATGAGAGCAAACGTCTGCCTTTTCTTACCTGGACTGTTTGACTGTATGAACCTGGACTGTTTGACTGTTTGAACCTGGACTGTTTGACTGTATGAACCTGGACTGTTTGACTGTATGAACCTGGACTGTTTGACTGTTTGAACCTGGACTGTTTGACTGTATGAACCTGGACTGTTTCACTGTATGAACCTGGACTGTTTCAATGTATGAACCTGGACTGTTTGACTGTATGAACCTGGACTGTTTCACTGTTACAGTTTGAACCCATTGAGTGGATTTCCATTATCTATGACATTTATTTTTGAATATCTTAGTTTGTGTTGTTACTCCAACAGTTACTCCTGATCAAGCTGCACATTTTTGAGGCATAATTTGCACAAATGCTAAAAGCTGTGAGACGAGAAACAGTGTGAAAATGTTCCGGTATAGAACACAGAAAAGTTTACTGGACAGTATTCTGGGTTCCGGTTGGTTACCATATTTTCTCGCAGGAACCCAGTAAGACGACCGATCCACTGGGGGGGTCCTGATAAAACAACGAAAAAACCCACAACAAATCCGACCCACCTCCGAGTCTCATCCCAGACCCTCCCTCATACCGGGTTTGCTTTCAGCGCTTCCATCCTGTGAGGCGTCAAACTTTCAACACGGTATGAATAGTGAACAGAAAAGGGGCTGAGCCCCGGATTAATAATGCAGTTTTCTATCTAAATTCTCATGTATGTGAAGCCAAAAGTTCCCCTGAGATTCTTGTATAATTCATGAGCATCAGAGAGGAGGAAACAAATCATTTAGCACAATGTGTGTGTTTGTTTGTGCGTGTGTGTGTGCGTTTGAACATGAGCTACTTTACTATGCGTGTTCCTTCCATTACAAACGTGAGCTTAAATATGTGTGTGTGTATTTGTGTGTGTGTGTGTTTGTGTGTGTGTCTGTGCTATAAGGCAGCTTTTTCCTCCTGTTTGAATAGTTTATGTTTGTGATATCTGTACGCCTTTGTGAGATTGAAGGGGAATTTGCATCTGTTTATGTGCGAATGTATGTCCGTTTGTGCATTGAAGTGATTATGTGAGAGGGGAGGTGTGTGTGAGCATGAATGTTAATATGTGTGTTTGGAGTGACGAGCAGTCGGGTAATGGAATCGGGCCGTATGTGTGTGTAAAATGTGTGATTGTGCATAAGTGTTTTGTGCTTGTGGCCTTGTGTGTGTGTGTGTGTGCGTGTGCATATAGGAGGCTGCTGGTTGCGTGCTAATATGAACATGCAGAGCCACTTGGTATTCCACGCCGCTCATCTCTTGTCTGTCATGTAAGCGCGCGGCGATCGCATCTGGAGAGATTGAAAGTTTGAGGAGCTGAAAGGCCTGAATGCAAATGAGACAAATATAATGTTTTCTCCTTCCAACCCCCCCCTCAGCTTCTCCTTCACTGACAAGCCAACCTCCATCTTCCTTCTGTCTGCAACCATCTTCTTCCGCTTCTTCTTATTCTGCACATTTTGAACACAGGCTAGCTGTCTACCTGTCGTGTAAGCGGGTAACCGCTCACCTGGCGACGACGCAGGGAGTCAAAACCACATTGTTCTTTATAAAAGAGCAAGCAGGACCCTATATGTTCTGCTGGGTCCTCAAAGTGGGCCTACATTCAAGACCGTTTTCATTTTTCAGTATTTTGAATTACTTCCTTACATCAGCATTTTAATTTTAAAGTTTAAACTAAAAAATGGTATGAAGAAATTTTAATGAGCACCTGATAGTCAACCGGAAGCACCTGTAGGAACCTGGACCCGGTTGGTGTCTTCATTAAATGTAATATGGTGGCTTTTCTGTCTTTGGCATGTAATGTGATGGCTTTGATATCTTTGTGACATCTAACTTGATGACTATGATGTCATCGTGGCATATAATATAATGGCTTTCTTTTTAAAATCTTTGTGACATGTAATGATGGCGTTTGTTTGTCTTTGTAGCAGGAAACTTGATGGTGTTTGTGTCTTTGTTGAATATAACCCGTTGGCTTCGATGTCTTTTTGATGTAACTTTGACATGTAACTTGATGGCTTTAATAGCTCTGTGACATGTTTGATGTCTTTGTGGTATGTACTTCAATGTCTTTGATGTCTTTGTGATGTGTAACCTGATGTCTCTGGTGTCTTTGATGTCTTTGTGGCCTGTACTTCAATGTCTTTGATGTCTTTGTGATATGTAACCTGATGTCTCTGGTGTCTTTGATGTCTTTGTGGCATGAAAATTGGCTATTTTTATGTCTTTGTGGCATGTACGTTGGTTATTTTGATGATTTTGTGACATGCGTCTCGGGGCCTTTGATGTCTTTGTGGCATGTAACATGATGGTTATGATTCCATCGCCAACTGAAGTGGCTGAGTGAGGAAGACGGGGGAGGCTTAGAAGAAGTCAGCGTCCAGTTTCCTCTGACATCAATGAAACTAGTCGTCCCGCTGCGGCTCTCTCGCTGAGAGCTGAATAAAACTCTCATCAAACTCTGGAAGCATCGGCGGCGTGAGACGATGACTTCCATCTGTGAGCCAGTATTAATGGAGACGTTAATAGAGGTGGAGGCTGCGTGTGGATCCGCCGACAGAGAAACAGCCAGCAGAGCTGGATCGTACTCTCAACCATCAACAAGGCTGTAAAGATAAACAACTTCCCAGAATGCAGATGGGACTGTTAGCACACACACAAACACACACATGAACACAAACACACACCGAACTTCACAACATGCGTGAGCATGAGGAGGTCGGTGCCTATAGGAACACAAAGAAAATACAGGTCATGAACATTAAAGCAAACAAACATACATGTAAACAGAGAGGCTGAAAATATAAAACCTAAAAAAAACACACACGTACACAAACACACACACACACACCTCACAAATAGAACGCTCTGAGCGCCTTCACACACACACACATGCATACATTACCAATACACACAAACACGGATTTGTGAGAGAATTATTGAAACATAAATTGCATACATTGACATGATTTCATTATCCTGTTTGTGCGCGCGCACACACACACACACACACACACACACACACACACACACACACTCACACACACACACACACACACACAGACACACACACACTCACATTAAAAGAGCAAACATTCCATGATGGTGTCGTTTCTACAGCGACCAAAAGAAGGGAAACCAGCTTTGAATGAATGTGGACGCTACGATATGACGATGACAAGAACTGGCCTCACATGTGATTTGATTGGTTTTATGTCTTTGTGACATGAAGCTTGGTGGCTTTGGTGTCTGTGCGATATTGCACTGGATGACTTTGATGTCTCTGCAACATGTGACTTGATGGATTTGACGTCTGTTTGCCATTGAACTGGATAATAATTATTATTATTAAAAAAATTATTATTATTATTATTATATTATACAATTATTATTATTATTATTATTATTTAAAAAAAAGTATTATTATTATAATAATAATAATTATTATTATTATTATTATTA
The DNA here is from genome assembly GCA_009660295.1 of Lophius piscatorius. Taxonomy (NCBI): domain Eukaryota; kingdom Metazoa; phylum Chordata; class Actinopteri; order Lophiiformes; family Lophiidae; genus Lophius; species Lophius piscatorius. The sequence continues at coordinate 79,329 of VRLP01002497.1, forward strand.
TAATAATAATACTTTTTTTTTTTAGTGCACTTTTCACATCTTCTATGTCATTGCAAGGTGTGACTTGATGTCTTTGATGTCCTTGGCATGTCACTTGAGGCTTTTTATGTCTTTGTAACATGTAGCTTGATAGCTATGATGTCTCTGTGACATTGAATTTAACGACTTTGATGTCTTTGTGACACGTGACTCGATGGTTTTGATGTCCGCGGCATTTTACGTGGTGGCTTTGACTTCTTTGTCAGGTGACCTGGTTGGTTTTATGTCACTAGGCTCCTTCTTCAGTGAGGATGGATTCTATACCTGGTATTAATAATAATAATAATAATACATTTAATTTATAACGCACTTTACATTTGGATCAAATCTCAAAGTGCTACAAAGTAAAAGCAGATAAAAGCATCAATAAAAAATAAAATAATAACTATATAAAAACATGAACAAAAAGCAGCAATGTTAATTAAAGTTATAGGTTCTGCTAAAAAGGAAAGTTTTAAGTCCTTTTTTAAATGTGTCAGTCGTCTGTGGAGCCCTCAGATGGTCAGGGAGGGCATTCCACAGACGAGGGGCAGCAGAACAGAAGGCCCGATCACCCATGGTGCTGAGAAAAAGTCCTACGTTTCAAATAGAACTTTCTCTACAGCCGTGATTAATGCCTCCCTCTCAGTAGCCCCTTTGAGCTGTGGTGTGCCTCAGGGCTCCATCCGCGGCCCCTTACTCTTTAGCATATACATGCTGCTACTGGGTCATATTACGAAATCAGGCTCAGTCAAATTTCTCAATCAGAAAAAGTGACTGAAAATGTGCTCAACCAAACAGTTAAAGGGTCAAACGGCGCACAGGAAACTCGACTGGGGGGGTCCTTAACTCATCCGTAACTTCAAACCCAAACACCTACGAGCCCCGTCACGTTTTTAAATCTTCAGTGTTGAACTTCAGACCAGCCCTTGAAGATAGGAGACGTGCGCGATGTGAGATTTTTACCCGACAACAGTGACGTGCAAATGTACCGTCCCCCCGGCGCTCGCTGAGGGTGATGATCCCGTTAATCCAGGCCTGACTTGGCATAGAGTTCTCTAGTTAAACCCAGATCAACAGCAGATGCAGCGTGGTGGTTGAAGAACATGGCGCTGTGAGATGACATCACACCCCTGCTAGGAGCGTGGCGCACACACAACCAGCCCGACGCCAGAGAGAGAGAGAGCGAGAGCGAGAGAGGAACACGGCGCTGACAGAGAAAGTCATGGCTGTTCCTGGCAGCGTGGGGAGCGGGCTGGATCTGTCTGCCGGGACCGGTTATTGTCTCCACAAATATTTAATTTCCGGATATTTAAATGTGTGTACAAGTGTGAAATTAGACGTGGTGCCTCAGATGATATCTTAATCCCAAATACGTCTATCTGTAAAAAATTGTCTTATTATTATTACCTGGGCCAGGGGAGGTTTATGTTTTCACTGGTTGGCAAGGTTCTGGGTTCAAATGCGGGCCTGGTCCTACAGGAACTGAGCAGTTGAAAAATGACGGACCCGGATGACAGGGGAGGCAGATTTTACGGCCCGGTGATTTAATGATATCCACAATCCAAAAACCCGTGTCCAGGATCAGGCTGGAGTCAAATCCAAGATGGCAGCCCAACAAAAACAAGTCAAAACCCAGTTAGAAAACAAACAGGAAGTAGAAGGCTCACAGGAAAAACCGGTGAACGGCTGCTACGTGTGACAAAAACATGACGATCCCCAACAATCAGAAGGAAGAAGCGGGCAGCGTGGACGAAATCAACAGAGTCACGACAAAGTACTCTGTGGATTACTCAGAATGGAATCATTCCGAAAGGATATTCCTGTTTCACCGTTTACGTGAGCGGTGAACTAATCCGAAATGTTGTTTACAGGCGTCGACACATCAATCGGGAGAGCTGTCAACAGCTGAGTGACGAGCGCAAGAGGGGCCGCGTAGATGAGGGTTTCATCAGAGGTGGGGCGTTTGATAGCAGCAGCTGATGATAACTCGTGTTTATTTCTATACCGGAGACAGGAGAGAGAGAGGGAGAGAGGAAAAAAGGCGTTGTCGGTACCTCTGAGTGGTTTCACTTTGATGGCGTTACAACATTACGACAAAAAACATGACCTCATTGGTCAAGAAAACAAAAAACTATATATAACGGAGTTACGACATCTGAGGCTTTTCATTGAAGAGTTTATATGTTCTTCTAGAGTTCCTCTCTAACTGCTCCAGCTTCTTCCCACGGCCCAAAAATCGAGCAATATTTAACTATCTTATTTTAATGTAACTTTATTTAATAGTTAAGCACTTGGCTGTTCTGCTGGAAAGACAAATCAAAATACAGTATGATATTTTAACGGGATAATTTTGATGTTTTTACGCGAAAATGATCTATATCTGAAAGTTTTAATGTAAAAACGTCAAAATTACTGCGTTAAAATATATACACTATTTTGTAAAATATGAAACTTATCTCATTATGATGTAAAAATGATCTCGTAAAAGCGTGAAAATTATCGCGTTAAAACCTCGAAACACTCTTGAAAAAGTGAAACTTATGTCGTAATTATGTTAAAATGTACCACAGTTATAACATGAGCATTACCTATATCTGACAATTTTAATGTAAAAACATGAAATGATGATGTAAAAACGTCAAAAATTATCACGTTAAAGTATATACACTATTTTGTAAAATTATCAAGTTATAGAATGAAAATTGTCACGTAAAAACATCGAAATCATCACGTTAAAACGTGAAAGCTCATTTAAAAAAGCCAAACTTATCACGTTACAAATGCAATAATAGAAAATGGTTTACAAAAAGACTTCATCAGCGCATTCTTCATCACGCCTCTAAACTCATCCACCGAAAGGACATGCAGGACAAGGAACAACTAGTTTGGGTCAGAATCAGTTTTTTCACAGGGTCTCTAACTCCGTCTCAAACGTTAGCTTTAGTCCCCAGCAGTATATCAAACTACTTTAAAGCCTCTTTGTCCGCCAGCCTCCTGCCCAAACACACACACACCCACACACACACACACCCACACACACACACACACACACACACACACACATATAGGCCCATTATCCAGGGCAGCTGGTTTGGGGACCGTCTGGCTGGACAGGAAGCTGGCAGTAGAGTCTAATTCACTTATTGATTCCTGTCCTGTGTTGCAGGATCCTTCACAACTTTAATCAGCGGGTGCTTCTGGGTGAAAATGAGGGGGCGGGGTCACCAGATGCAGCGCCTGCAGGTGGGTCAAAATAAGTTTGCATTGTTTTCTTTGAGCCCGGTCGTCTCGTTTTTTCACGTTCTACGCGGGCGGTGAGGTCTGCAGGCGCCTGTTGGGGGAGTGTTTTGTTGCTTGAAGTGATTATTCAGAAATTGTCATATTTTGACCCATGAATTTGGTTTGCATGATGACACAGTGTGAGTGGACATGTTGTCCCTGTGTGTCCATGTAGTCCAGCGTCCTCCCACAAATAATAATGATAATAATAATAATAATACATTTAATATTACGCACTTTACATTTGGATCAAATCACAAAGTGCTACAAGGTAAAAATCAGATAAAAGCAGCAATAAAAAATATAATAATAATTATATAAAAATATGACCAAAAAGCAGCAATGTTAATTAAAAGTTATAGGTTCTGCTAAAAAAGAAAGTTTTAAGTCCTTTTTTGAATGTCTCAGTCGTCTGTGGAGCCCTCAGATGGTTAGGGAGGGCATTCCACAGACAAATTTACAGGCAATTTACAGGCAATTTTATAGTCCCTAATTCTCGGGAGAATTAGGGACTATAAAAATTGAATGTGAAAGCTCGTCCTTGGTGCATTTGCCTTCTGATAAACGACAAACTTATGCGTTGTTTGTTTCTCTGTTAGTTAGTTAGTTAGTTAGTTAGTTAGTTAGTTAGTTAGTTAGCTAGTTAGTTAGAAGCAACGTCTTAACAAAATGTGCATCGGGGCATCTTTTAGAATGGGAAGGAGGTTATACGTTTCAGATAGAAATATGGATGATTTTTTTTTTTTCTTTGACATCTAGGAAATTTCCAGATTCACACATACGGGTTTTTTTTCAATAAGTGCTAGTTGGCAATGTTATCGGTTGTTTTATTGAAGATTCAGACTTTGGTGAACTTAATCACAGACAAATTGAATGACTTTGAGGAACATAGTAAGTTTGAAGAAGCTAATGTTAGCATAGCACTTAAAGCTGGCAATAGTGCAGACTAAGCGTCTACACGTGTAATTAATGGTTTAAGCACATAAAGACAAAATAATTTGCGGTGGAACAACCCCCAAAGCGTTCAGCACATGGAACTTAATTAGACACTTCAAAGTAAATCATCCCGAGGAACAAAGCAAGTTTAATGAAGCTAACGTTGCTGGCTCTGAGCTAGCACAGAGCCAGCAACGAGCCCTGAAGTCCCTCAACAAAGTTCAGTCCATTAACAAATACTAGACTGGCCACTCTCCTCGCACCACGAGGACGGAGGCCACATTAATTGTTAAACAGGTCAGAACACTTACACAATGCCGGCCAACCTTACTTCCACTGTTATCCTTCAACCCACTGTGATCCTTCAAAATAAGAGCACTTAAAATAAATAAATCATTAAGATTATAAAACTGTAAAGAAAAAAATCGGAGTCAGCCGTTCAGACTAAATAAAAATCGGTGTGATCGACCAAGAAAATTCTAGTCAGTGCCCCTCTGTTCAGATTAGGTATGTTTTTATTTTGTTATAACATTGGACTGAATGCGAATCTAGTTTTAGGTTTAAACAAGAACTGGACTCATTAGAGGGCAGAACTCGGCAACGGTCAACCAGTCCAGCACGTGTGTGTTTACACCAATGGCCGTTATATCTGTGTAGGTGAAAAAAATGTCAAAAATTAAGTACAAATAAAAACACTTAGTATTGCAGAGTTGAAGAAAGTGGAAAAAATGGGGCAAACCAGTAAAAGTGTATCAGGGGACACATTCCAGAACCTCAGCCTCCATACTTCCACCAAGTTTCAATGAAATCCACTCAGTAGTTTTTACAAATTTATCAAACTGATCTCTCATCAGTCTCTGCAGAGTCATCGGCCGCCGCCACCAGCATCCAGACTCCAAGAGGGGTTCTTCCTGCTGCTGCCGCTCAGAGCACAGAACCTTAAGAGAACCCTCTGCGAGGGAGGAGTCTGAGCTCCGGCGACCTTCTGGCAGTCAGAAGGTCATCGTCTGCTAGAATAAACATTCGACTCTATTTTATTCTCTTACTCTGCTGATGGAAACGTACGCGGAGAAAGTGGAGATGAAAAGGATTATTTTATCTCCATCCCCAGGATTAATCTTCTCCTTCTTTTTTTTTATTTCTCACATTCAAAACAAATATTGAAACGATCAGAAACCAGCAAAGAATGAATTAGACCGTCATTTACTGTTTTATCTCATCGGGCGGTTTTGTTTACTGGAGATAGAAAATAAAGGTAAATTTGTTTTATTTTTATCAAAGGCTCTTGGTTTTGCTGGACACTTAGGATTCTGGCTTTACTCGGAAAGGAGGAAAAAAAACTCTGAGTCCTAAATATGAATCATTTTTAATTGCAGATTAATAAACATAAGTGGATATCTGAAATGTCGGAACACTGTGTGAAGGATTCATTTAAAATAAATGAGCGTGTGTGTGTGTGTGTGTGTGTGTGAGCGTGTGTGTGTGTGTGTGTGTGTGTGTGTGTGTGTGTGTGTGTGCGTGTGTGTGTGTGTGTGTGTGTGTGTGTGTGTCCTGATGGTAATGAAACCCAGCGGAACACTGAGGCCCGCTGATTTGTTTCTCATATTTTTATATTTTGATGAAGATGAGAGACTTTTGAGCAGATGTTTCAACCTTCCTTCTCTGTCCTTCATCCGGACAGAGACTGAAGTCAGCGGTGAATGTCTGAGAGGATATTTACCCTCTGGTTCTACTAATCTTCTACCACAATGCCCAGAGGACGGACAGAGGAGCAGGAGACAGAGGGGGACATGCTGCTCCTGCAGGAAACACCCGGCTGGGAAATCACCCGGGAACGTCGTGATGATTTTTTTATGATCTCCAGGCTCAAAGGTTCTAAGGGGAAGCACGGAGATCAGGACACAGAACCGGAACCCAAAACGCAGATACTTCAGATTGAATCCGACGCCCCTTAAAAACATCTGGGTGTCTGTGAATTTATCACATTATTGCAATTTAAGAGAACTCAAGCAAATAAAGAAAACATCTTCATCCATTCGACAACATTTGCAGGCTGCAAAAGCCACAACACAAGACATCAGGAAAAGTAATCTGTAAAAGCCACAACACAACACATCAAGAAAAGAAATCTGCAAAAACCAAAACACAACACGTCAAGTAAAACAATATGCAGAAGCCACAACACATCAAGAAAAAACACTATGCAAATGCCAAAACACAACACATCAAGAAAAACAATCTACAAAAGCCCCCACATATCAAGAAAAACAATATGCAAAAGCCACAACACAACACATGCAGAAAAACATTATGCAAAAACAACAAGACAGCACATCAAGAAAACTATCTGCAAAAGCCCCCACACATCAAGAAAAACAATATGCAAACGCCCACAACACAACACATCAAGAAAAACAATATGCAAAAGCCACAACACATCAAGAAAAAACACTATGCAAAAGCCAAAACACAACACATCAAGATAAACAATATGCAAAAGCCACAACACAACACATGCAGAAAAACATTATGCAAAAACAACAAGACAACACATCAAGAAAAACAATCTACCAAAGCCACAACACAACACATCAAGATAAACAATATGCAAAAGCCTGCCATGCTTTATTTTGTGAATAAAACAGATATAATACGCAAAAATTTCACAATGTGTTGATAAGACATTCAAGCTTCAACGCAACAACGCAACCCACACAATGTCAATGACGGGAGTGCAACCAGGTCAGCAGACAGCAGGGTGAGGTCACTCACTGGACACACCCCATGACCTCTGACCTCTGTGACCTCCCACTCAACAACAGCCACCGACTCAAGGGTCACGGTCCTATTGACGGAGCACGTGCTGACAGATTAACAGCAACGCAAAACAACTGACAAGAACGGAGTCTTCATCATTTTACCCCAGTACGAGTTTTTGAAACCAAGGATGAAAGTTTACTTTGTGAAGATTTCGCCAAATAAAAGAGAGAGAGAGACTTTGAGTTTTAACATAACTGTATTTAGCGAGCAGTTTATACAAACATTGCCATGAAATATATATATATATATAATAATAATAATAATAATAATAATACATTTAATTTATAATGCACTTTACATTTGGATCAAATCTCAAAGTGCTACAAAGTAAAAGCAGATAAAAGCATCAAT